>JAENPR010002388.1:0-58910 GCA_018135685.1 Themeda triandra | reverse complement strand
ATGGCAACAGATGATACCAAAGATTTGTGAAACAGAGTTGCTGTCATATGAACTTATGGATACAGTTTTCATAATCTGTGAGTCAATTGTAGTCAAAGCTTGGATTTGCAGGGTTACCTAAGTTCCTATTTGCAGATATTTTGCACACTGAAAACTCACTAACAGAACCCACTAGCAACATACTAGTAAAGATAATTACCCTTCGTGGCAAATGCTATGATATGCTCAAGTCCTCAAGTATTTGACAGAATTCACTCTATTTAGTTACAGATTACCCCTTCAGCTTTTCTACTATATATAAAAACACAGTGCATCTTTAAACAAAGGGATTAAGATAAAACTTACACCAAGAAGGGTGACCAAAATGCAAAGAGCACCACTGCACCCAAGAGGATGCCCTAAAGATACAGCTCCTCCATGAACGTTAATCTTTTCCTGCAACCACATGTGTTGTTAGTACAGAACATGTTATTATCATACTATAAATGCTGCTGCTGACTATAGCAAACGACTCCTACAAAAGAATCAAGGTGCATTTTCTGAAAATGAAATTTTAGCTTTTAAATCCACAAAGAAGAAATGTTATTATCATGCTATTAAATCCTGCAGTTGCATTGCAAACTAAAAAAAAACAAGGTGCATTTTCTGAAAAAAAAAGACATTTTTGGCCTTATAAATTTACACACAAGAAATGATAGCTCAGTATATGGTTGCACTTACTGAAGGAATCCCAAGAAGCTTTTGATTTGCAAGTGCAACAGCCTGTAATCAAGTAAAAATAGATATTATTACAAAAAAAACAATTATTCAGTCAAAGAAACTCTCAGTAGTCAGCACATACCGAAAATGCTTCATTAATCTCATAAAAATCAACATGGGATGACTCAATCCAGCATTTGCTATAGCCTTTGGTATCGCAAGTGCTGGGGTGGTTGTAAAGAGTTCCGGAGCCTATGTAAACAACATTCATGGTTACAAAATAAAATTCCAGAATACAATATTAAGAGTTGACGAACTTTTATGTATAAAATAGTAACATAAAACTGTATGGGAAAATAAACTCCCAATATCCTTGAACATTTAGATCACAATAGATATCAAGACGAAACATACTCTACTCTCAAGTAAGATAACAACTGTTACTGTAGCTTACTTGAGCTGCATCTGCATATCCTCTGATCCTTGCAAGGACTTGCAGGCCAAGCTCTTGAGCCTTCTGCCCACTCACCAAAACTAGTGCAGCAGCCCCATCACTGATCCATATAGAAGCTAATTAGATATGATTGATTGTAGCTACACAAGCGGATAGTTAGCAGTACACACTGGACAGTACTAGTCACTGGAAAAAATAGCAAGTGCAAAGTGAGATGAAAGAGAAGACAACCAAGAAGAAATTATACACGTAGGCTGATTTCCCTTTGGATAGGCACAAGACATTACAAAACAGTTCTTTACTTTCTTATGTGATAATAAATCATTTACAAGAAGAAAAATTACAATTTAGTTAACAAATTACAGCATACTAAGCCCCTAAAACATAATAGGAGTGCCAATTCATAAGAACAAACACAAGTCAAATATGGTATGCACAGGACAGCAAAAAAAATAACAAAAAGGCAAGCATAATGTAAAGAAAGAAGTTAACTATCACCATAGTTCATCACCAGAATTATAATACAGCTGAAGATAAACTTAAAAGGACTAAGTAATAATAACATAAACGTCAAAGTTACCTTATACTAGAAGCATTTCCAGCTGTAACGGTACCACCATTCTCCTTGAAACTTGGGCGAAGTTTCTTCAGTTTTGCTGGGTCAAACTAAGAGACAAGAAATTGTATGGCATAAGTGAAACAATCATATGCCCCCATGTAAGGAGGCCTGTTGCGCCGTATGAAGAATAATGAATCAAAGGGCATGTCAGTCTTGTGTCTTTGCTGCATGAGAAAATTTACCTTATCCAGGCTTTCATCTTTCTCAATAAGTACAGGTGGTTTTCCTCTCCCAACAGGAACTTCAATCTGGTTAGAAAAACATTGAACATAATAAGGAAGCCAAACAAAGCATATACTGTAATTTCTAGTTCTAGCAAAGAGAAAGAAAATCACCGGAACAATCTCCCATGCAAAAGCACCACTGTCACGAGCAGCAATTCCACGCTCGTTGCTTTGGATAGAAAAAGCATCCTATGAATAAACAAATAAAATCAATACACCAGAGACGCAAACATATTGCACTGCAGTGTATACGAAAATACATAGCAAAAGATATGAGAAGATATTCCTAGGCAACTTTTTTTTTTTTTTTTTTTTGAAACGCAGGAGAGCTGCGTTTCATTGTATTATAAAAGATGAATTCCCAGGCAACTGTATAAGACCATAATTATTAGAAGAAAAAAAAATGAAAAAGGGTATAGGAAAAATAACAGAAGTATCAATGTGTAATGTTATATACTGATAAGCATAGCTTGAAGATCTACTTCCATATTATATTTCAGAGCAAGCAAGCAGATGGTTTCCTTGAAGATCCAGATTATCAATTAAACCCACCCTAGCAATCATGAGACAATCCTGATATTCATTGCTCCTAGAAGGGTCCAAACCGTAGAGACTGGGAATGAAGATGCCAGTCCAGACCATTCAGGATGATAAACCATGATTATTTTTTAAGAAAAAAAAGAGAGAGAGAGAGAGAGAGAAGAAGATATTCAGACTGTACGGGATATGGTGGTGAGGAATTAAAATTCAGGGCACCCTCAAAATAAATGCCAAGAAGAAATTCAAACTGTAAGGGGCATGATGGTGATGAAGAAAAGATCAAGAGTACTCTCAAAAGAATAATTGCCAGTACTGACCAACTACTGAAAACCACCACATATATGTTGACAAACATAGGAATAAAAAGTATAACAGAAGACAGTGAGACACCTGGTCTTCTCTTGTGAGGGCATGATTGTCAGCACAAAGCTCAGCACACATTCCCATGGCACAGTCATTGTATACATCCCAAAGTCCATCCTTAAGCATGGCATCAACAAGTGTGTCATGTCCAAAACGAGACCCTTTCCTGCATTTGTCATTAGCAGGTTTGTCAGATTATAGAAGTTGGAATCTGTTTAAAACAAGAAACATATATAATAATTTCAAGATAAAACTGGCCACTTTTTAATTGCCTTTCTGATGGTGAATGCTAGAATCACTAAAACCAAGTGTAGAAAGTGCAACTTAAATAAGTAAACAGCTTTTATCTGTCAAATAACCCAAGACTGTGCTTGGGTTATGCACCATGATACTGGATGTATCAAAAGTAGCTTGCGTACCTAGCTTCAGCAATGTACTTTGGGGCATTGGACATGCTTTCCATGCCACCTGCCACAACAATATCATTGATACCCAGCTGAATTGACTGTGCGGCGAACATTGTAGCTGCAGAGTGTGAAGAAGAGGAAGAACATGGTCAGATGATATGTATATGTCTCACACATGTAAACAAAGACCAAAACAAAGAGCAGATTATACAAGCATGGATAGATGAATTAGGGTCAAACCTTTCATGCCAGATGCGCAGACTTTGTTGACAGTGGTGCAAACAACAGTGTTTGGTATCCCTGCACCCAGAGCAGCTTGCCTTGCAGGAGCCTGTCCCAAATTAGCACTCAAGACGTTTCCGAAAAAGACCTCCTGCACGAGGGCCGGATCCACACTTGCTCTTTTCAGAGCAGCTAACGGCCCCAACCAATTCTCATGTCAGTGCTATTATTCGGGCGAAACAGATCACCTTGTTGGTAGCTCAGAAAAACAGCATTATTTGGATGTCACCTTCAATTGCTATAGAGCCAAGCTTCGTCGCGGGCAAGGAAGACAAGGCACCAAGGAAACCACCCATAGGGGTGCGTGCAATGCCGACAACACATACATCTGTGAGCAAGGAAGAAAAGATTATCGACTCTGAATTTAGAAGAAAAAAAACATATGTATTTTTATTTTAAAAAAAAAAAAAACATGTACAATGCATCTCCCTTCCACTGAATATGTAAACCATGGTTACTTGTACATCCTTCCGATGGTGCGAACAAAACTTGAAATCTATAACAGAATAAAGTAATTGCAGTAGCTTGTACATACAGACAAGTAGTGTGTGAGACTGTGAGGGGCATTCCCACCTGTGCAGTCCACCAAAGGCAATACAAGTAGGTAATACCAACAAACTGTGTAAAGCTAGCAATAGGTCCTATGAACTCTAGAGTAGTGCCCGGCAAAGAGATATGGGTACACATACACAATGATTGAGACATGAGAGAGCAGGAGCACGGAGCATCTAGAACGCTCCCAATGGCCGAAGAAGGAAATTAAAGACGCAAGATTTACAAGCAGAACAACCAACCAATTGCTAGCTCGCGAGCAACATAAACCAGAATTCCACCCAATATAGTTTTAGCCCGCCTCCCAAACATGTCAGATCGGCCGGTGGAACTGGAACTAGAAATGACAATGGACGCGCCGAGCACGCCGCAGTGTGAACGAGGATGCTGATCAGAGATGAGGCGACGCGATAATACCTCTGGGGGTGGTGCCGTTGGATGCCATGGCCGCCGGCGGTCCGGACTAGTGTTCGGCAACACGGAGCGACCTGCGCAATCCAAGAACGCAACAAGAACGGAGCAGCAATCCGTGATCCATCCGTCTCAAATAGAAAGAAAGAGAGGTCACGCGGGCCGCCGGCCGCCAAGAGAAGAGCAGAGGGGGGGATGAGGAGATGAGCTCACCTCAGTCCTCACAGCCTGAATCACCTGGAGAGTGGCAGTGGCGCCGCGGCGAGAGTGGCGGCGAGTGGTGGCGGCGGTTTGTTTGGCGGAGTGCACGAGGAGATCGCAGTCCGTTATTTCTATTTCTAGCAGAGCACGGGCACGGTCAGCGAGCCCAGCCGTCTTTTTCCAGCCGAGCCGTTAACTCAAGCCGAGCTCGAGCTTCAGCGTGACTTCCCTTCCCTGTCGTTAGAGCTTCGAGAGAGGCTTCCGGCTTCCGGCTCCAGCTGGGCTCGGCTAGAGCTGGATGTAGCTGAGTTGTTTGTTTTTTTTTTTCTTAAAAACAGAAAATACTTTTGATAGGATGAAGTGTCTTTTGGAACCATTGATGATTGATAGGATGAAGTTGATTTCTTCAATCACGTTATGCGACCATGGATGGACTTTATTTGTTTTCACAATATAAATAGACAGGTAGGTGAGAGTTCAGCTACCTAGTCAACACAAATTAATTGAATCTTTTATGTACTCCTTTTCAGTACCAAGAGACTAATATGAGGTGTAAACCATAACCTTCATAAAAATCCATGCAAAATTGCAAACCATAGCAAAAAAAAAAGGCCGTCTAAATTGATAAGAAAAAGCACACATGTAGATGATATGATGATACACAACCTTATAAAATATCTTGTCTAAACTCGACTTCGTCTGTGAGATATAAAAATAATAAATTTCAAGCCAGAAAGTTGTCTAGATGATTTGTTCGAAATTTGTTACTTTTATATCTCACAAAAGAAGTCGAGCTTGACAAGATATATTTTACTAGGTTGTATCATCATATCATCTACATGTGTGGTTTTGCTGAATATAATTTAGATGACTTTTTTTTGACATGGTTTGCACGGGTTTGTACGGTTGTGGTTTGCACTCGACATGTTGCCATTATCTAAATGCTAAAACATAAACACGCATGCTCACTTTCCGCATAAGCGTCAATGCAGTCTTTCCTTCCTCTCACCGGCCTCTTTCTCTCCTCACTTCTCCGTCCACCTATCGCACACCCTGGTGGTGGGGGCCTCCATGCCCGCACAAGCGCGCCCCCGCCTCCCCACTCCCCCCCCCCATCACCCCCTCTCCGCGCACGGCCATGGGGAGATCTGGTGGCGGCCATGGCGGAATCCGGCACCGGCGATCACGGATCGAAGCCGAGGTAGGTCTCCTCCTCCTATATATCTCCTATGTTCTTCTCCTCCTCTTCTTCCTGTCTCCTCTCTTCTCCTTCTCCTCCTCCTCCAGCTCCGGTGATGACCTTGGATTTCGGCGAGCTTACACCCTTCTTCTTCAATTCCGGTGGGGTATATATTGTCGGCCGGCCAGGGGAAGAAAGGGAAGGCAGACACTGGAAATAGTTGGCGAGTGGTTTAGGGAGCATTGGTGGTGGGGGTGGCGGCCAAGCAAGGTCTAGTATGGGGGCGCCATAGCCGGAGTTGGAGAAGAAGGCGGCGGCCGGCTAATAGTTAGTAACTTTTTAGCTAATTAGTACCAGTGGATATAAACATATTTTAATTATTATTAGACCTTTAAAATGTGTTTGAATTAATGAGCGCACTACCGAATTATTTGACGGATTTGCTTTTGTTTAATTATACAGTACTCCCTCCGTCCGAGTTTATCTATCATCAGAGATGAAGCCCAGTTACTAATGAGGACGCTGACATCCCTATCCACCTATCATTTGTTATACGAACATTTGAATGGACCGCCATCAATACTCTCTGTACGGTGGGTAAGGCTGTGAGAAGGGGAAGGGATAAGTCTCGACATCCGTTGTGCAGTAATACATGTATGCAGCTACGGCCTAGCAGGTTAGTAAACGACGACAAATATTTTGGTACATATATAAATGAGTAAATTGTATCTAAGGTACAAAAACTATACTTGTGGGTGCAAATTACCCTAACAACTTGTAATCTGCTCAATTGAGTACAAGAACTTGTCATCTCAGTGCATAGACGGTCCGGAAACCAATCTCTCACATACTTGGTATTATATGGCTATGGTAGGACTCATATTTTCATGTATGTATACGTATGGCCCATGCAACTAGCAGCTCAGCGTACACGACTCGTGCATATAGCAGCTCTCAACTCGGACATGCACGGCTTGTACAATAGCACATATATGTATCGCGATCAGCTGGGAACGCATGACAGTTTTTCTATCTGTAGACTGTAGTTGGCTGAGGCACAAGAACAACACATTGGATACTGACAACTCGGAGAAAATTACGACGTGGTGGATCAAACGTAGCAGAGTACATGGCTCAAGATGAGCCACTTGCAGGAGACTTAAATGTTCACCTATGCATTTCAAACTTTAAGTGTAGTTGAATCTTCTTGTAATGAATCACTCCATAGACAAAAGCTACGATGCATCTTCTCTCTAACTTGCTTCTCCTCTTCTCTCTTAAGGTTGCAAAAAGTTATTGGAATCTTTGCTAAGAATACAAACCTGCAGCTGCTTACGATGTTGAGTCCTTGGGAAGCAAGCTACAAATGATGTCAATAGGCTCGTCCCCATCGCACGAGCTGGGCACGTTCGAGATGCGGTATGAGTCATATGTACATCGAGAGTACAAGTCTGAAGAAATCGTTTTTTGACTGTATATGCACATAGATAACAAGTTCTTGTACCCAATAGAGCATATTATAAGTTGTTGGGGTAATATGCACCCATATGTATAGTTCTTGTACCTTTGATGCAATTTACTCTATATAAATTGTGTTCAAAAAATGCGAAATTGACGCTCAACCGCTGGGCCATGTATTGGGCCTTAATGGCGTTCAGAGCCCATGGGAGAGGAAGGAATCGTACCCATACAGTTTCCCTCAAAAAAAAAAACAAACTTAGTACCGTCTGTTTCTGCACTCGATCAAAATCTCCCCCTCCTCTCGCCAGTTATCACCAAATTAAAGGCATTGACCATGGCCGCGGCCATGCACGAGTACAACCAGCCGCCACCATGGCTCCGTGAGGTCGGGGAGCACGAGTCGCTCGCCGTCGACGTCGACACCCGGCCGCCTACACCCACATCCCCGCGAGGTCCACCGCTGGTCCTTTTTCTCGATCACGCAAAAGATTTGCGCGTATTTCCATTAAGAGAAGAAAGAGTTTGAATACAAGCGAGGCGGTTTTACATAAGCTTTCCCGCATCATCCTTGTTGCTCTCTCGCATCTAGACGTCTATTACTCTCTGGACTAGACACCCCAAATTCTTGGCCCCTGTCAAGATCCGTAGATCTGCCTAGCGCTTGATCGTGTCCTTAACCGCAGGTCCACCACGGATCCTACTAGATCAAGGCCTCCTCCTTCGAGGCCCTGCATCACGCCGCCGTCGCCGCCTCTTCGGCCGACGTGCAGGCGGAGCTCGGCAAGAGCGAGACGCCCCTCTGCGTGTTCCTGATGCCGGCCACCCCGCTCGTGGACGTGCAGCAGGTCTCATGACCGGCGAGACGCCAGTGGTGCTGGAGAAGGTAGAGCCGTCGGTGGATGTGGATGAGATAGTGAACGTGGACCAAGGTTCTGGGATTCGACCGAAATGGTCCGAATTTTGGCGAAGTTCGTCCAATTCGGTGAGGTCCAAAACGAATTATATGCTTCATATTCCGAAAATTCACCGAAATGAGTCCGAATTTTGTCCATTTTGGTTGGGACCAAATTTTTTCTCAAAACGAATCCTAGAACCTTGACGTGGACCAGGTGGTGGTGTACTTCCACTGCCTCGTGGATCGTCAGTGTAAGGTGGCGCTCTTCGACGCCGCCCAGAGGGCCCTTGTGCTGATCCGCAAAGCCCGGGAGTTGGTGGCTGGCTTCCTCACCATCTACGAGCGGCGGAGCTGTGGCTTAACGGCGGCGGAGCTGCAGGAGGTCGCCACGCTTGAGGAGTTGGCGGCCGCCGACAAGTTGTTTGCCCGGAGGGAGGCCGGTTGACGGGAACATATATAGGGTAAGCTGCTGCAAAGGTGGTCAGGCATCCAGTCTTCGCCTCACGCCTTATTACCTTGATGTATGCTCCTGCTAGTGCTCCTGCTGATGCTGATGGCCACGGATCTGCTGATGGCGGCGGTGGCAACGCCAACTCATCTCATCGATCTGAATATCTGATGCTCTAGGTCGGTCGGTCGGAATAATTAAGGGTTGAGTATCAAGCTCTAAGCTCCTCGATCTGTTCGTCTGTCTGTCTTTTGATTATAGCTTGCTTATTAGCTGCTTGACACTTTTTTTTTTTTCTTGAGCCTGTTCGCCGGTGGCACGGTTTGCGCCCGGTCCCGGAAGTCAATTCGTTCTCGGCACTTGCTGATTGTATAGTACTGCCGTCTGCTCTCATCTCAGGTTTAACTAATGAGTTTTTTCTATCCCACCATATACATTAATATAGATGGTTTAGCATGGGGAAGTCAGAAAACGAATGATTTTAATCTTAATTATTCTGAATGTAACTTGATTACACACCAAGCGAAGTTTCACGTTGCAAATTAACAGCCCTGTTCTAGCTAGAAGACGTGGTCGACGATCTTGAATACATTATACAAGTTGCTAAAACAACTTGAAATACATCATTAGTGTATTGCTTAGGGGAGTTGCCCTCTAAAAGAGGGTCTTTTTTCTGGAATGATGCCTGGTTGGGAGGTGTGCCTTTAGAGATAAGTTTTAACAATTTGTACAAGATTGCCCATAAGCAAGATATCTGTGTTTCTGAAGCTTGGGGAGATGGAGAATGGAATATCCAATTTAGAAGACAATTAATAGGTGACCTTAGAGATGAATGGGTGGAGCTCCTAAGTTTACTAGAGAATATAAACCTCACTGAGGGGAGAGATAAGGTATCTTGGGAGTTAGAAAAGTCAGGAAATATACAACAAAATCCTTGTATAGAGAGCTAACAACAAGAGGTGTTAGAGATACTAACATAATGTTCATTTGGAAGAGTAATATTCCTTTGAAAGTTAAGATTTTCCTGTGGATGGCCTTGCATGATAGGATAAAAATCGAGGAGCAATTGAAACACAAGAAATGGGATGGGGATCCAAAATGCAAAATTTGTGGGGAATTGGAAACAAATGATCACATCCTGTTCCAATGTCCCCGGCTGTGTTTCGTGGGACTTTCTTGAGAGTTACTTTGGGATGGTCTACATCCCCCGGTTACTTGTGAAGATTTTACTTTTTTGAGTTCATACATGATTGTAGAGGTGTAAGACTACCCGCACTCATGGAACTCTATTTTCATCCTCTAAAGGAATATTCCGTCCCGGTCGCCCGCATTCCTTACTCTATCCAATTTTCTCCCGCACTCATCCACTCTTTACAAGCTTTACTCTATATCAAATGTAGGACCCATTTATTAATATTTTTTTCTTTTTCTTTTTTTCCCTCTCTTTCCTCTTCCTTTTCTCCCCTCTCTTCCTTATCCGATTTGGCCGCACGGCCCTCCTCCGCCGGGGCGCGGTGGCCATGGCGGGCGAGCCCTTCTCCTCGCTGTCCGGCTGGCCATGGAGGTCGAGGCCCTCCCCGGCGAGCGCGCCGGCCATGGAGGTGGAGGCGGCCCGAGGAGGAGCCGAGCTCGGACCCGGCCATGGAGCACGCGCGGTGCCCTCCCCGGGCCAAGGCGGAGCTCCCGCTGGGACCGCGGTGGAGCTCGGGGACCTCCGCGCGGAGGATGGCCCGCCAGCCGAGCCGCCTCCTCCCCTCGCGTCTCCCTCTCTCCATGGCGAGCCGCCTCCCCCTCCGCCCCGTCCCCTCTATCCGGCCCAGCTCCTCGCTCCCTACGGCTCCAGCCTCCCCGCGTGGAGGTCCGCCGCTCCGCGGTGGCGCGCGGCGGGCAAGCCGGGCCGTGGGGCGGCCATGGCGGCCTCCTCCTCCACATGACGGCGGCCTCCCCGCCGGCGAGCGCCGCACGATGCGGCCGGCGGAGGACGAGCGCGGGCCGAGCTCCGGCGGCGGGCATGGAGCTCCTCGCACGACTCAGCCTCCGGCGAGGGCGCGACCAGGGCGCGGCGAGCTCCTCCGGCGGCGACATCCCCATCCCCCCCTCTCTCTCCCCTTCTCTCTCCTCGAGCAGGCTCCACGCTGTCCTTACCGTTCGCATCCGTACTCCCGCAAAAACACCGTTCGGGCGGCCGAACGCAACGCTTGAGGACGCTTGCGTCTCCCGCCGCAGCAAATTTCCCGCAAAACCTTACTTGCGTAAGTTTTGCAGCGCCCAGTGCGGGTAGTCTAACCAAGAAGACATATTTCCATATTTGTGCAGGTACAGTTTGGTCGCTGTGGAAGATTAGAAATGATGATGTCTTCAACAAGAGGGTTATCTCTTCTCCACCGGTGGCGGTGTACAAGATGCTGACGCTGCTCAAGTCCTGGACACCTCTCCTCAAAGCCAAAATGAAGGCACAGATGGAAGAAGCTATACAGCTGCTGTCCGAGAGTCTCAAGCAATGAATAGAGCAAAAGAAGTGAAGCCTGAAGCCAGAATGAGCAGCTTGATCTCTAATTTTCATAAGTCTGTAATATCTGCGAAGTTTCTCTGGCCAGGGACATAATTGCTTTTTCTTTGGTTGATGTTTAGATGTCGTGAGTGAGAGTTATCAGGAGGTAGTGAACTGTGAGTTGTTGCTCTTAGATTTCTAGCGATGAATGTGTGAAACTGGAACCCCAGTAAAATTTGATCGTGGGCTTCGTTAAGCTTTCAATAAAGCCGGTGAAAGCCTTTGATCTAAAAAAAAGGGTCTTTTGAAGTAAAAAGTTCAACAAGCTTGTCAGCCTAACCGTATGCATGAAAACACATCTCGAACTGCCAGACAAAGAAAAACAGTAGCCATCTCCTCCGAAAGTTGCCACATTTTACGTTCATGTTCACGACAGCAGCCAACACACATTCATGTAGGAACTTCACCTAATAACAAATTTAAACCAACAGTTAAGCTCCATCGCCTTAATAAAGCCATGGTTTATGTGAGAGCTACTACTACTCCGGTCGAGGTTCATCCCGTCGTAGGCCACCAAGATGGTGGAGCTGGCGCGTGAAGAACTCCACCAAATCCATCCCATACGCGATGTACGCCACCTCGTTGCGATTGCGATTCAGTTCATCCTCATCCCCAACCCAAGAAGGTGGTAGGGAACAGTCCATTACCTTTTCCATCGCCTCCTTGTGGAGATCGAGGATGAAGGCGCCGCCGCTCCGGTACAGCACGACCAAGGATCCCCGGCCAAAGTTACACCACTCCTCCTCGGGCTGCAACCCAGGGCGTAAGCCTGGGTAAGGCACAGCCGGTGGTATTCTGAAGGAGCAAATGCGTGGTCAGGTGTCGCCGTCGCCTCCATCCTCATCCTCTCCGGCTCCGTCTGGCTGAGTCCAGGCAGTCACGTGCACATAATACACGGAAGCGACCGCAAGCTTGCCGTCTCTGGTGATGCAGAGGAGCGGTTTGCCTCCGCCACGAACTGGGAGCTTGGTCAAGGCGAGCTCTCCCGTGGCCACCTCCACGCTAAGCATGTACAGGCGATACTCCCATCTGGCTGGGAGCCCGCGCGGTGGATTGCCATTGTTACCATCATGATCATCGATGCACAGCCAGTGCGCCGCGCCCCGATGAAGGACGGCGGACCTCTCGCCCACCAGGAGAAGCCGGCATTGTCCAGGCACCTGGTGGGCGTGCTCCAGCTACGCGTGGCGGCGGAGTAGGAGTGGAGATAATAGTGACCCCAACGAGTTCCAGTAGTAGATCTAGTAGTGTCCACGGTGGTGACGAGCAGCTGCGAGAAGGTGAAGAAGCCACGCCCTGATCTGGCCGGTGGTGCCCTTCGAGGTGGACGTCGGCGGCTGTGACGATGGCGTAGCTGCGCGCGCGGCCGTAACGAGCAACGCTCCACTTGAGAGGTGGAGAAGGTGGCGGTCGCCGCCGGTGACGGGGTTGCAGACGCCGAACAAGTGCCAGTCCATCTCCTCCGCCGTGCGGGGCGCGAGCCGCATCAGGACGATGCCGCGGCGCGACGCGAGGGGCTCGGCGTAGCTGAAGGTGCCGCCGTCGCCGACCAAGGAGGTGAGGGGCCCCGCGGGGCCGAGCGGCGACCCCGGCGCCGGCAGGAAGGATGGCGCGAAGGCCGCCGACGACGACGACGCGCGCTGCGCCATCCGCGCCTGCACCATCGCCCTGTCTCGGCGGTCGAACACCGTGTCCTGCTGGACGATGCCGAGGAGGCGCGCGCGGTGGTCGTCGCCCTGCTCCTGGCCCTGCTGGAGCTGGAGCTGGCCCGGGCATAGCATCTCGCGGAGGAAGTCCCGGTCGGTGAAGCGGCGGAGCCACCCGCGGCATGTCACAGCGAACAGGAAGAGGGACTTGATGCTGCCCACGCGGGTCAAGACCTCGCGGAGGAGGGTCTCCGGCAAAGCCGAGATGGCGCCCATGGCTTGGGTGGGACGTGCCCGTGCCCGTGCCGGCGCTTGGTGGGGAGAAGAGGTGGAGACGGTGGTGCGCCGGCAGGTTGCCATTGCAGTTGCAGGCAGGGAAAGGAAGGGTCGCTCTCGAGGCTGTCTGTGGGAGGAGAGGAGTCACTGATGAGCAGCAAGGTGGACTTTGCTGCGGGTACCCAGACGTCCATTGCTGTAGCAGCACAGTTGATTGCTCAGCTGAAAGGGCAGGGTCCTCGTTGACCGTGCAAGCGCAGCCGGCGACATGCATGCAAGGCTACGGAGGGACCCTCGGGATCAGTTTACTCGCTGACGGCTGGCCCCCTGTTGTCTACAGCTACAGGGGCGAGCGAGAGTGTGGTGAATTGAAGGTGAGAATAGAGTCAAAAGCCAGCTACTGCTTTTCAATTTTTTTTTTAAGGAAGCTACTGCTTTTCAATTGCGCTGGTACGTCGTCTGCGTACACACCTACTAGCTGCCTGCAAGCTTCAATGCATGCCAGGCGTCCATCATGCCATTCACAAGCAAACAGTGATACCACCCTTGCACAAAAATCCACATTTATCGAGCTTGTTTAAATTAAATTAATTATTTCGGATGAGCTAACCACTCTGCCTCAGCACTAAACCAAGTAACGAACCCCGATCGGTATGATTCGGCTCAAATCTGGAGTACTAGTTTATCATCATGACTTTATTATAGGTGAATCATTTGTGTTTACGGGCCCTGCTTCAAGGATTAACAGTGATTTGCGGACGGGCTTCGGCCCAGTTGGCTAGCTGCCTCGTCGTAGGCGCTACCCACCCAGGAGATCGCGTGTTCGACTCCTGCGTGCCGCACGGAATAAATACGGGATTTCCCGTTGTTCCTGTTGTCTGTGCCCGGGTAACATCCATGCGCTTTTCCGGCATTCCGCTTCATCGCCACGAATTAGGCGGGCTTGGGATGCATTGCCCGAATATGTAGTTGATAGGTCTTAGCAGGATCTAGGGTAGCGTGAGTGGGTGTCGTGTGTAGTGGTGTGTGTTACACTGCTCGTGATACTACATGTCGAAGGGCCAAGCTTCTCAAAAAAAAAACAAAAAAACAAAAAAAAAAAAGGATTAACAGTGATTTTGCTCCTTTTTTTTTTTTGAATCCGGTGGTTTTGCCTCTGCCTTTTTGCAGTTGAAAATTATTTCGTCAACAAACTTTGAAGTGTCAATTCAACGGTAAATGGACAATGCAAGCTTGCATTTCAAAGGTCTACGTATGTATTTTTATCCCAATATTTTGACTTGATTGGTACACATCATTTTGACAACAATAATTGAAAAAGTGTCTATATATTTTAAATCTGATGACCAAACCAAACGTTGAGAAAAACAACATTGACAACGGTGCATGCATATAGATGTACGGAGTATGTACTCGTATGATACTACAAAGATGCAACATGATTCATGTGCACTTACATGCGTAAACATCCATCCGCAACGTGCGCGTGCCTTCTTTTCTTTTTTAGGCTAAGCCTACTATCTTTGCTTTCTGTTTTTTTTTTTTGAGGAAAAGCCCACTATCTTTGCTAGGACTGCCTGCGAGAATAATCGTAGCGGCCCGGTCCATGCAGACATCTGAAACCTTTCTTGCGGGCCTAATAAATAGGCCTTCGTGGCTGCGATGCTATGACACGCATCCATATCCACCCCAAGCACTACGGTGACGAATTTCTCAAAAAAAAAAAAAAAAAAACCCACTACGGTGACGTTGCCGCACTCGATCGTTACGTTGCTGCCAGCCGGAGCTGTGCATGCTGTAGACGACGTTGCGGTGCTGAGCCCGTGCCTGGTCCACATCTGTGCCCTTACGTATAATACGACTTATAGGTGCAGCCGTTGAAAAGAGCAGCACCAGGAACCACAGTCAAAAAGTTGCAGGTATGTTACGAGGAACTGGATACGCAGGACATGGATGAACAATCATCGAAGTTTCCGATTCGTAGAGATATATGATTTTTAAAAGTGAATCGTGATCCCTATACATACAATTGGTACATCGATCGTGATCCCTAGGTAATTGGGACAACATAGCTGTGGAATAATGATCGTGATCCCGATGTATTTGATGTTATAGACAGTTTGCAGAACTGTTTTAGTCTCCATAAAATAATTTATAGGCTTTTCTATTAGGAAAAAATAATAAAATAATTAATTTAATATTTCTCTAATAGTGTAGAAAATGCAGCCTTTGGGCTGGAGCCTGGAGGCCCATTTACGTCTCAAGTCAAGTCAAGTCTCCATCGCAGTATCCCACGCTGCCGCACAGGCACAGCACGCACAGTCGTCCAAGCGCCGCCGCCGCCGCCAGCGCCCGACTCCAGCGCGGCAGCGCCGCGCCGCCTACGGCCGCTGCATTGCGCCACTCAAGGTCCAGCGCTACGGCCCCAGCCGCTGCTGCGCTGCTTCGCCGGTTGCCCACGGCCGCCGGTGTTTCGAAGTCAGTAAGTTTGTTTCTTCTAATAAGCATGGCGATCTAGAATCCGCTGCTTTCTTCTTCCTCCTTGATGGATCCAGTTTATGTTGAACGTCGTCGCAACTCGCGTTCCAGGCACCCATCCATCATTCGTGCTACTCCGTCCCCGCCCCGCGATCCGGAACGATAGTTCCCGGGACGCGGATCTCCACTGCGTACGGCGATCCCGGTGACTGTCGCAACAACTCCACATGCTTCTGCCTTTCCTTGGTTGCTTCATCGCCTCTCGCTTGGTCTAGAATGATGGTTCGGTGCTTATCAGGAGCAGCATCTACTCAAGTTTGAAGTCGTACGGGTTAGTTGTAGCCTTCTTCTCTCGGATGCTTTCCTATAATAGGCATAAAACTTGCCCAAATAGATTCGTTTTTGAGGTGTTTCTAAGATGATATATTGATTCATTAGCAAATGAAAACATATTGTAAAAGAAATTAAAGGTCAAAACTATTTGTATGACTTTTTCCTCATCAAAATAGGATTACCATTTCCTAACGGAGTAAGTACTAAACTTGCAAAGTTTATTAAAGATTAGTCCTCGGTACCACTGCACTGAGAAGTTCATTCAATACAACGTAAGTTCACACTAGGTTGTAAAACATATAGGCAAGCCAAGGGTGGTGACTTGAAAAAAGAAAAAGCGATGTAACTCCTAGCCTATACACTCTTCACCTAAATTATTTCTCAGGGGTGAATGCAATACAACATTTGACAATCTGGCTATTTGGGTACCAACATGATCACATTATTTATTTTGTCTTCAGTTGAACAGTATTGTTGTTTGGCACAAATCTTCCATTCACATGTAAACAACCACACTACTTATTGAAGCACTATATCTACTTTGCAGAAGACAAGCAGATGCTTCATATTATGTGAAACTGTTTGTTATCAGGTTTTTTACAAAAAGAATGGACGATAGTGAGTGTAGCAGTGATGATATGCTGGAGCGCATATTACAAGATCCTGATTCAATGCCAAGAGTTATGCAATTCGAATATTTGAAGAGGATCACAAATGATTTCTCTGACGAGCGATTACTCGGTGAAGGTGGGTTTGGTACGGTTTATAAGGTAAGATTAAATCATAATATATTTCCCTCGCAAATGTATGTAATCAGCCTTATTTATCCAGAAATCCATATCTATGCATGTTAATATTAGAATGTAAACAGGGAGAGCTTCAAAATGGGAAAATGATTGCCGTGAAGAAGATTAAACCGTTAGAAAATCCAGATGTTCCAGAGATGCAGTTTAAGAATGAGGTGTTTGCTCTTATGGGTCTCAGGCACCCCAATATAGTACGATGTGTAGGCTATTGTTTCAACACAAGCAGAATAGTTCTAACGCACAATGAAAAATTCATTATGGCGGAGTCGCCGAAGATGTTGCTTTGCTTTGAGTATCTGACAATGGGCAGCCTTGATAAACGTCTTAAAGGTACGACAATATAGCTCTCCTCTTTTTTCAACTATTGGGATTTCAAATTATGCGTTTTGTGAGCATCACTCTCCACTGCAGCAATACTACATTCTATCAACAAATACCATTAACTATTGAGAGAAAAACAAGATTTAAGCAAAAACTAGGTGCCTTTAGATTAAGAAAAAGTAGGAGCTCAAATTTTCCAAGACAAGCATTTGGATCGTTGAAAGGGATCTTTGGATGGCTGGGGGGGGGTGGGGGTGTTAATGTCCTAATTAAAAATTTAAACAAAGAACAATGCTTAGGCAACAATGTTAATACGAAAGGAGGCCCTAATAAGCACTACTTCTAGCTAGGTTTTGCAAGCCTAGGGTGAAAGGCTACACAAGTCTAGTGGCTAAGCTAGCTATGCTAAGTCTCTACTCTAGTAAAGTAATTGTGCAAATGAAATAGGAGTAGAGGAATGCAAACCACAAGAGAGTCAAAGATTTATCCCCGTGGTTTGGTTACTTGTCGGCAACCTACGTCCATTGAGGCAACTCCTGGGATTGTCTCCTCTCTATCAAGTCCCAACCCCGCATGGTTGCCTCTTCCTCTGAAGGCTTGATCTCTAGGCTGGACTCGATCACAAGGCACTGTTCAAGCCTCTATTCCACTAGAGTTGCTATTTGCCTCGTCAACGTGGAATGAGCACAATAGCCCCTCACAAATCCTCCTCCAGAGTACCACACAATCTTCAATTTGAGTGCTCGACGAAGTCCCGCTGCTCCAAGCCGTTTAGGTGACAACAATCACCAAGAGTTACAAGCCAGTCCTCAGTAAATTTGATCCCTAGTGCCACTCAAGCAATCTCTCAAAGCCCAAGCAATAGAATCACTCTAATCTCACTTAGAATGCAATCACTAGCAAGCAAGATGAGTGGAGAGGTAATCTTAGCTCTAGATGTGCTATATGATCACCGCGTTGAAAATGTACTCACCGGATGATTTGGTGTATGCACCGGACAAGTCACTGGAAGATTCTCCAAAGATAACTGTCTGAAAGTCAACACATCCGTTGGATACTCTAACGAGTCATCCAGTGCAGCACCCGACGATCTAGTGCCTTAAATCACTGCCTCACCTACGTGCTTAGATGCCTCTGTAAGAAGCTCCGATGCATAGTGCTGTGGTAGCATCGGATGATCTGGTGCCCTTACCTCCCAACTCACCCAAGAAACACCTGTCTCTATAAGGTCTGGTGGACCCATCCACTGACTCCACCGGACGATCCGGTGACGCCGTGTGAACTTTCCCGCTTGCTCAGCCAACAGACAGATGCTCTGGTGCTCACCGCAGGCCTCTACCGGCAATGATATGCCACTGTTGGGCCGTGGGTCAACCCGGCAGTAGCCGCACTATATCATTGCCGATTTGTGATCAACCCAGAAATGTCCTAGCTACAGTATATATAAAACCACAGCACCTTCTTTCTCCCACCCATCACGAACACACGCATCCTAGGAGGGATCTTTTCCCATCTCCAAATGCTCATGGACATGATCTCCTTGGTTTAAGGTGGGTATGAAAATCTCAAACTATCACTGCCAGGTGGAGTCTTGATCCAGTAGTGACCCTCATCCTGTCACGGTCGGGTTGAGGCACTAATCAACAACAATAAGTACATGTCGCTACCAGATTGCAACCTGGCAGTGATACCCTCATCCCATCACTACCGATTAGTACACTCTACCAGCTCTGCATCCAGCAGTGATCCATGGATCTGGGGTAGTGTATAGCTATTTTGGTGGTTTGAGGATTAGGAAATTTTGATGTCGTGCATCCAACTTATGCGGAATTGACCATTTCACATCATATGTGGCCAAATTTGCTAGGCGCCAGTTGCGGTACGGTGTCAAACAGTCATATCTCTCCATTGCAAAATTTCCCCAGAAAAGGGAAATGATATTTATGAGTTGTTGTTTAATTGTAGATGAATCTTCTGGGCTTGATTGGCGCACATGCTACAAAATAATTCAGGGGGTTTGCTGTGGTTTACATTACCTTCATGAGGAATGTAGACATCAAAATAATAATGCTTTCATCATTCACTTGGACCTAAAACCAGCTAACATATTGCTCGATGAAAATATGGTGCCAAAAGTTGCAGATTTTGGTCTGTCACAACTTCTTTGTGATAAGAAAACTCAAACTTTCCCTGTCAAAGGAACGCGGTAAGTTACTAATCTATTGATACTGTTTTGCTTACAAAATCTTTTTTTTCTTTCTTTCAAGCATGCTTTAGCTTAACCCTTTAAAGTTGATGAAAGACTCATGTTGTGATGCAGTGGTTACATGGCACCAGAATACGTAAATGAAGGTAAAATATCAATTAAGGCAGACATATACAGTTTGGGTGTAGTAATCATAGAGATCATAACAGGTTGCAAAGTTGATCCTGATATCGATCTTGATATCGAACAAGTAAGAAACTGTTCTTTTACACATTCAATGTATCTGACAGTCCATTTTATTTATCTTTTTTTGTTTTACCACTGCATAGTACCAAAACTTTTGTTAATATTTTCCAGATAATTAACAAATGGAGAAACAGGTCGGCAGAAGCACTATCATCAGTAGATTGCCAACAGATAAGAAGTTGTCTTGAAATAGGTAAATCTTGCATCAAAAGAGAACGAAAAGAAAGGCTCACTACTGGGGAAATTATCAGGAAGCTTAGTTTGGAAAGCATAGACTGCACTCTCGGCAATGAAGAAGGGCCGCTTCGCAAAAAAACAAAAAGAATTTGTGACACGCCTCCTGAAAACAAGGTATTATGACTTCAGAGAATCAATTAATTTGCTTGACACCACTCTTGGGTGTATGTAGCTATTTCCAAAAGGATATAGACAAGGCAAGAAAAACATGCTAAGAATAAATTCTCTACATGCTAACATATAATGGGGGCCACTCACTATCCTGCGATGCATATTTTTTGTTTTTTGTCTGGTACAATCTGAGCCTAACCTTTTTATTGCATAAGGTACTAACTCTGTTGGAAATAATCTTAAGAATGAGTAGTCAAGGAAAAATTGACTTGTTGGATGAGCTAATGGTTTAGCTAGCATTTGGTAGCAAAGTTTGTTTTGAACTTGAGTTGTAAAAGTAGTACAGCAGATGGTGAGCTGTTTAGGTCGGTTACTGTAGCATGTCGGTCACTGTAGCAACCGACCTACAGGACTATAAAAAGGGCAGCACCCTTATGGTTGGCATGGCCATCTCCGAGAAGGAGACTAAGGGGGGCTCGGGAAGCTAGTTTGCCAAGATGTAGAGAAGATATGAGATAGAGAGAGGATGTGGTGGTGTGAAGCCGCTAAGAGGGGGTCGGTGTGAAGCTGACAACCAATGGTGTGAAGCCGCTAAGTAGTAGAGAAGAGATATGTGATAGAAGATGCAAGGTTGCTAGCTTCAAAGCTCTTGTGTATGGACGTGTATGGTAGAAGCTAGCAAGTGATAGCAAGCTATGTGTTTTGTGTGAAAGTTCTTGGTTGTGAAGACCAAGTGAGTTGTAACCTTATAGTGTGAAGCTATAAGTATTTAGATTTGTGTTCTCATATTCTTGTGTGAATCAAGATAGAGTGCAAGTGAGGAATTGAGTGATTCAGTTCCAGCAGCAGCATAAGAGAGAAACAAAGTGATTTTGTTTCCAACAAACTCTTTAGGTTCCTTATTAAATTCTTGCTACATTTAGAACTATAAGACATATACAATAAGGCAAAGTGGAGCACTAGGAGTAGCCTAGCAGTTTACATTTTACATATAAGAATGTGTAGTGGGTGGAAGTGGAACATACTTATTTTTATTCTCTATAATCTGTATTAATTATTACTGCCTTTCAGGAAGAAGAAATTATGATTACACAACCCAGAGATATTGCACAAGCGCCATCTGTCCTTCATATTGATGTCGATGCTGTTCTACTGCCAAGTCAAGTGCTTTTTGTTGAACAAGCTCGCCAGCACATCATTGAGGATACAGAGGGGTTGATCGGAATATGGGGTCCAGTTGGTGTTGGGAAAACACTCCTCAAGGCGATCAACAATTCCTTTGAAACAAGAAACTCCTTGATTCCAAGTTCATCAAACAGAGGGGACCCTCCATTTGATTTCGTTATCTATATGACAGCCTTTGAAGACTATTCGGTGCAAAGTATCCAATCTGAAATTATTCAACAGCTCAAAATGCAGGACCGTGGTGATTCATTAACCACTCAAGCCACCAGGATATCTAAATTCCTTCAGGATAAAAGTTTTCTTATTTTGCTAGACGGCTTTCACTGCAATCTGAACCTAGCAGCAGTTGGCCTACCACCCCTTGGAAATCAAGGCCAATTGAAGCGAAAAGTTGTAATCACAACAAGATCACGAAGCTTGTGTGATCAGATGCGTGTGAACAGAGCTATGAAGGTCCCCGGCCTAAAAATTGATGAAGCACTTGAGCTGTTCCAACAATGTATTAGTAACAATAGTATTTATTCTGAACCTCGCATCGGAGCACTTGCAAAAGATCTCGTGGAGCAACTAAGAGCTCTACCATCAGAACTGATAAGAATAGGCAGCGCAATGCGTGGAAAAGTGGAACCAGGACAGTGGCGAAATATCGTTGATGTTGCCAAGGAATTGATGCATATCAAGGATCAAGAAGCATCATCTCTGGTATGTCTTTACAGTACTCAAATTTGGTAACAACATTATTTTTGCTAACTTATCTTTGTCACTAATTACTAATATTAATTAATGCCTTCCAGACAGAAGGAATTGTTATTACAAGGCTTAAGCAATGTTTGCAAAAATTACGTGGGAAGAGAAATGATGTCAATCATGGGATTGAGCTTGGAAAGCGAGAGGGCAAGGTAGCAACAAATCAGATCAACAACTGGCTGGCTAGCGTGGATACCAACATCTCTGTTGGGATGGTTATCTGTGAATCTGAGCAAAATGGGTTGAACTGGGATCTCAGTGTGATTGCAGCTGGCATGCTTCGTCGGCTCCAAGAATGTCTCGATGGTCAACCCAGTGCTGTTACAGTGGAAGCCTTGCCACCTACTGTCCAAGAGATGCCATGTTCGTCCACAGAGCAGCAACCTTCCAGAGTTGAAATATTTGAAGAGGCCATGGAGTATATTAAGGATAGTTCAGTGGGTGTTGTTGGAATCCGAGGGCTGGGCGGAGTGGGCAAGACCCATCTTCTAAAAAAGATCAACAAAGCTTTTCATGGGGACTCATTATTTGATTATGTTGTCTTCGTTACGGCCTCCAAAGAGGGTTCTGTGGAAAAAATCCAATTCGACATTGACAAGAAGCTCAAACTCAAGTTTGACGAGAAGCTCCAAGGAGGCGGTGATGTTGAATCTCGAGCTAACATAATTTTGGATTTCCTGGAAACAAGAGATTTTCTGATACTATTAGATGACGTTTGGGATCGGATTGATCTGGAAGCAGTGGGCATACCGTATCCCATTGGTAGTGGAGCTCAACAGAGACGCAAAGTGGTTCTCACAACAAGATCAAAAATGGTGTGTGGTCAAATGGACGTAAGAAAAGAGATCAATGTGGCATGTTTGCCACATGATGAGGCCTGGCAGCTATTTGAAGACAAGGTCGGACAGGAGACTCTATCTTCTAGTCCTCGTGTTGAAGCTCTTGCAAAGGAACTTGTGGAGGAACTGAAGGGCTTGCCATTAGCTTTGATAACTGTCGGAAGGGCAATGTACGGCAAAAGAAATCCGAAACTATGGGAATCTGCCATTCATTACATGAAACAGTCATGCTGTGGCGGGGATGATCAGGACCTCCATATGGAAACTATTGTTTTCAAACAACTCAAGTTGAGTTATGATTGGCTAAGAAATGATACCTTGAGACAGTGTCTGTTGACTTGCTCACTATGGCCAGAGGATAAAGAGATTTGGATGGGGGACCTGATACGATGCTGGATTGGCTTAGGTCTAATTGACGAGTGTGATATACATGGTTCCTACAGAAAAGGACATTCTCTAATAGGTGAACTTACAGCTGCATGTTTGTTAGACAGTTGTGATACTCGGTTAGACTGTGGTGAATACATTCATCATAGACAAGAATTTACCCATCAGGAAATGCCAATTGAAGTTGGTGTTAAGATGCATGATGTGATACGTGATATGGCTATTTGGATATCTTGTGGCTGCAGTGACAACAAGGACAAGTGGGTAGTTCGCGCAGGAGTTCATGCAAATATGTCTATACAGGCGATTCCTTGGAGCAGAGCGGAATGCATCTCATTAATGTACAGTTATATCAACAAGCTTCCTCCGCTTACTCGCTCCACAAATCTCAAGAGGCTATACCTTGGATGGAATAATTTGGATAGGAGGATATTTGGAGCCATTCAGAGTCTTACTGAGCTGAGATACCTAGATCTAAGTTACAACAGCATCGAGGAGATACCTGACGAGTTATTTGCCTTGGTAAACTTGGAGCATCTGGATTTGTCATGTAACGAAGACCTAAAGACAGTTCCCAAGCGCCTTAGAGAACTTACTAAGCTTAAATTCTTGTATCTAGCAGGCACAGACATAAAGAAGATTCCAAGGAGGTCATATCCTGTCTTACAGAATTGCAAGTGATTGAACTAGTGACAGTTAATGATATGAATTCATCTACAATATCTACAATAATGCAAGAGTTGTGCACCCTTACAAACTTGAAAGCGGTTGATATTGTCATTGGAGGTGATGATGGATATGAATCACTGCAGAATGCAACCGGCATCCCCATTAGGGATTTGATCATATCCAGTTTGGTAAAAGCAAACAAGCTCTGCCTGTCAGTAGATACTTTGACAGGTGATATTGCGGGGAGGACGTTAAATGAACTGCACGTTGAGTATTGCGCAATCGAGAAAATGATAGTAGGAGACAAACTGGGAAAACCATTTGATGCTCTCAGTGTGCTCGTGCTCTATCGTTTGGAAAAGCTTACAAATGTAAAAATGTGGAAGGGAACTTCATCTTTGCAAGCTTTGTTCCCAAGGCTCACTCATTTGACTGTGTCTTCCTGCAGCAAACTAGAGAACCTCTCTTGGGCGATGTACTTGCCTTGCCTTGAATATCTTCGTGTGAGTGGTTGCCATGCTATGAAGCGGATCTGTATGGGCGCAGGACAAGAGAGTTCAAAGACATTCCCTTGCCTCAAATATCTGGATTTATCTAATAATCTCAAGCTGGCCAGATTGTGTGGTTCTGACGTGACGCTCCCATGCCTTGAAGAGTTGCGTATTTCGAAATGCCCAAAGTTGAAGCGGCTTCCTTTCACAATGCAAAGCTTACCGCACAAGTTGACTAAACTAGTCGACACAGATGGCAGCGATGGTTGGAATAATTTGCAATGGGAGGATGAAGGTGTCAAGTCTTTTTTTCTGGAACGGGTCTATCGTGTGACGAATGCATAAATTGGTACGTTCGAGCGGGTCTGTGTCGCACCATTGTCGCTTTATTGGTCTTCTTTTTCCCTTGTTATTACATGTCTACCATGTACCTATTATACCTACCTAATAACTTAGTATTGTGCAGGCACACAGAGCGCATTTGTTCCTGGCTACTGAGCAGTATGAGACAGGCATCAGGGAAAACACGGCGCGGCGCTATATATTGCTGCTACCTTTATTTTGCTGATGACCTCTCTGAAATAATTGGGAGTTCCAGGCCATTTTATTTGGGAGTCACAATTCATACCTGGTGTTCTACTTTTATTATGATGTTTTTCTCGTAATAATATGGTGAAGTGTGACCACTATATATTTTAATTATATTGTTTCGTCCGAAAGAACATAGCAAATGGATCGCACTAAAAGGTGCTGTAACTATCCTGAACGGTTACCTTTTTCCTCTCTTCTAATAATCAGAAAGACACTCTGGGCTTGTTTGGATCACACCTGGATTATTATGTATAAAATTATTATTACAGTAATCATGAATTGATGACTATGGATTATATATATAATAATTTGAGTGTTTGGCTACTTTGATTATTGTGGACAATCCCCCTTAACCAGGTTAATTAAATCTTCATAACTAATTTGTCAATGGGTTTATTATCCATATATATGCCCACGTTAAGTCCTCGGGCCCAATGCACACGAAAATTTCCTGGACCTGTTCTTCTGTCGTTTCGCCTGTTCTCTCCCGTATGCTAAGCGATAGCGGTACCAGCGAGCACGCCGGTCGGCCACTGCGCGCGGCGCAATCGCACCCGGCGTGCCGACGCATCGTCCCTGCTCCATCGAGACCGTCGTTCCGTTAGACGAACAACGCCGGTCGCACACGCGGATGTCTCTGCACGCATATGGTCTGTTGGGCTGGGCCTAGGCTGGAGCTGCACCCTGTGCCGTGTGCCGTGCCGACGGATGGAAATCGTACGCGGACCAGCTCTCTCCAGGTTATTATTGGGCTCAGAATTAAAGCACAGCAGGCACATCTCATCTTGAGCACGTCATGTGGGCTGTGTGCTGGGCCTAGGCTGGGCCCTATGCAGCGTCGATACTCGGAACAAGCCATATGTGCATGGGCTGACAAACAGCCAGCGCCTCTCTGGAGCATGTCGGTTCGAGGCGACGCGATCCAATCGACAACTATATGATTCCCACCGCCGCTATTGAGGGCCGCTGCAGGCGCCGGAAGCTTTACGATCTGGATTCCTGTGACTGTTCTTCTCACCGTCGTCTCAAGGTCTCTCGATGGATATGATGCTTCTAGTTTTAATTTTAATTTCCTGATTGATGTATCGGTGGGTATTGTATTGATGCAGTTTCAGTGTCCGTCCTCGATCGATCTGCAGGCATATTCAACCTCTTCTTCCTTGACGAAGTCGCCAGCTGGGCACATACGACAAAGAGTGTCATTGGAGGACCTTTCAGAGGAGTTGCTGCATAAAGTAATATCGGGACTCAGCGTGAAGGAAGCAGGACGAACAAGCGTACTATCCTCCGCGCATGGAGGCAACGATGGACGTACCACTCCAACCTCTGCTTCGATCGGAACACGGGAACAGCCCCGATTTCGCCCGCTACGACAGCAGCAGACTGGTGGATCTTGTCACCGCGGTGCTGCAGCGACTAGTGCTGGACAACACCCGCCGCCTCTCGCCGCCGGTGGTGGCGGTGGGGAGGTTGGTGTTCCGATCGCCTGTGCTCGGGATACACCACGCCCCTCACCTCGACGGGTGGTTGGGCTTTGCCGCCGCCGCCAGGGCCAGGCACGTCACCCTTGACCTCACCCGGCACCACCCCCTCGAGCCCGGCATCATCGCCAGACAAAACCACAAATACAGGCTGCCGACCGACCGGCTCTGCAGCAACGGCGTCGAGTCTCTACTCCTCGGCCAAGTGTGCTTAGAGCTGCCGGCGCCGCCTGCTGCAGCTCCTGCAGATGGTGTTGGCGGGCTGTTCAGATCCTTGAAGAAGCTGGAGCTGAAATCCATCGATGACCGACTTGGGCATCTCACGACCTTCCTGTCCAACTGCCCTGCTCTGGAGTGGCTGCACATCCGTGACTCGCGCCTCAGCGACGATACCCTTGTGGTGCCTCAGCAGGCACGCTGCCTGCGTTACCTGAGCCTTCGCTGGACTCTTCTGAAAAACCATCCAGTTGAATGTTAGCCTGACGAGATTTGAGTACCGTGGGAGGCCACCCATAATCAAGACCAACGGTGGTGCCTCCTTGAAACTTCTATCACAGGTGAACTTGGCTATTTGCAGCGGCCAACTCGATCCTGTCGGCTTTTTCTGGGTTCAACAACTCTCTGCCTCCTTATCTCAGGTTGATCATCTCGTTCTAGCATTCAACAACATCAATTTAATACACACTACTGTCCGTCTATCTATCCATCCATCCTACTATAGTGTACTGTACTTGAATTTATTTTAACACCATTGCATTTTCTATCAGACAACGACACTAGTCAACAACCCTACCGAATTTGTGAACTTGAGGCAGCTGACTCTGACTTGTAACATCGTTGAGAGTTATCCATATCCAGAGGGTAGTGCACTTGTCATCCTAAGGTTGACTCAATTTCTTGAATCAGCACCTCAACTAGAGCATTTCGAGCTGCATGTAATTATTTATCCTTTATCCGTTTTGTTTAAACTTTTGTCAATGATTAGTTCCTACGTTCCAAAATGCCTGGTCCTTTTAAATCTTTTGTAAGCCAAAAAAAAAAAGTTTTCAAACTTGTCTCAGTGGGAGTTTCATCAACATTTAATGTGTTTCCATAAAAATATTTTTAATGACATGGAGAAGAGGGAGAAGAATTGAGTTGTATGGGGATGAAACTCATATTTGCTTTTATAGTACCAAATAAATGTTCTAATCGAGTATAGTGGATCTAATTAATGCAATTCGATATTGTATGCATTAACGACTAATTTATCAAAAACCATGTCAAAATATTAGAATTTTGATATGAAGCAAAAATTTTAAACCAAATGGAGTTGTTTTCTTGCCCCACATTTTTTGTGTACTAAGCAAGTGTTTTGTATTTCAATTGTTGCCCCTCTTTTGTCCTTACCGTTAGACTATATTCATTCATATGTCAATGCAAGAGACCAGAATATTTTCATATGCCTTAATCTAAGAAAATGTGTGGGTAGCAGTTTTCAGACAAACTCTATCTTATTGCCATGAAAAACTTTCGTACAACTTATTTATTCGCCTTTAGTATATTTTATTAAAAATATATAAATATGGTAATTAGTATCTGCTTGATGCTAGATGAAGAATCTACAATGGAGTCGATTATGGAAGACAGACGATGACCGTATCCGCCCACATGTGCACCATCGCCTCAAGATAGTACACATGTCAGGAATGACTGGATTATCTAGTCAGTTGGAGCTGGCAAGATATATTCTGCCGAGTGCCCATGCACTTGAGTCTATGATCCTTAGGCTTAGAAATCGAGATTGTGCTTACTTCAAGTTGACTGATGCTACAAACTCTGGTGAATTTGCAAAGAAATATTTGGATCCACAAGAGATGTACCGTGAAGTTTTCAAAATTCATTTCAACGATGCTTTGTTGCAATGAGAAGCATGCATGGTCTATATTTGTAATTAGAGGAAGTACCATGTACAATAAAAATGCTGCCACGTGATTGTTTGATTGATGGTTTGTAAATAAAGGTTTAAAATTTTTAAGATCCTTGACTTAACCCTACTCAATATGCCAGTTTTGTGCATACTGGATGCATGCCTTGGAACCCTATTCTTAATAGTACGCTAAAAAAAACAAAATTCTAATACACTCTACAACGAATGTCTCCAATCACCAAGCTTATCGAGTCCTTGGTCTTCTACAAATATTATTTTTCATCTTTGTGGCCAAGACATTGTTTTGATTCTTGTGACTAACCATTGTGATTGTACACTCCAAAACACATATTTGGTCACAAGCACTTGTGTTTATCAATCACCAAAATCTCAAATCGCTAATTTGGGGGCCCTTAGATTTACCCACAATCAAGCTCTTGTGTTTAGCAATCACCAAAACCTCAAATCGCTAAATTAAGGGCCCAGATTATTTATGCATACAAGCAATTACATTTATCAATCATTAAAACCCGAAATAGCTAAATTTGGAGCTAGGTGCATACATGTGTGTGCGTGTGGGTTGGGTGTGCAGATGCCCAACATGGAAATAACGTGCATAAATATCCATGAGTTAGAGAGGGATTTTACCGAGCATTTATTTCTACAGAGTTGTTTAACAAAAAATGTTTAGAGGATCATTTCTCTTCTCTCTTTTTTTTCCCTACCAATTAAGCCAAATTACGGGTTTGTTTCAAAGATATTTTGGATATGCTCCGAGTACACTTATCCAAACAGAGCCCCCAATTGTGCAGTGGGGGGACAAGGCCCCCAATTGTGCTTCATCTGAAAACGTTAAAATAAACCCATTTACATATATTATAATCGCTACTGAACAGAGTGCGCAAACAGCAAACAGGACAGGGACAGAAAGTAAAAAGGAGCATCATGCGACTAGCGGTGCGTGGTGGTCGCACCTGGACAAAGAATATGTTCGTCTCAGGTCAAGTCGTCGCAACCAGTCCATGTCCGTCTACATGCTTCTCCTGCGGTCATCGCCTGGTTCGGTGCTTATCAGGAGCGTCCGAGCGTCGTCCACACCGCGGATGCCCGAGCAGCCAGGTTCGATATGTCGAGAGATTGAAGACGAGAAGAGTGGCAGCAAGGAGTGGGCTTCTGGGCTATTAGTCACGGGCCTCAGCGCGGCGGCAGCGCGTCAATTCTGATACCCGAATCGGGGGCTCTCGGCGCTCGGCCTCGGCGGCTTTCGGTGCGCCCGCCCCGGCCGCCCGGCGGCCGGCCTACTGCCTCGGCGTGACGGCGGCGCCTCCCCCTTCCGCTCTCTTCCTCTCTCAGAGATTCCCGAGTCTCGTTTCCTCGTCGCGACACCCTGCAGCCGGTGGCCTGTGCTGTGCGGCTGTGCCCAGTGACCGCTCAGCCCCGCAGCCCTCATAGCAATAAGGTGCGTAGTCTTTCAGCTTCTCTCAGTCTCCCCCGTACTTGGTTGGTGATGTCAATGTTTCAGGGTGCTCTCTAGGTGCTTGTTGAATTGACTGAGTAAAAAAGAAGGGTGTCTAGATTGGAGCGTCAATGGAGTGCTGTCCAGATTTCAGTCATTCACATGAAAACTGAATTCCTAGATTGAATCGTACCTGTACAGCGGTGTAGCCTGCAAGTGATTGCATTTTATTTACAAATAAGTTAAATTATTGTGACATGAAACTAGTAGAGTTGAAATTAGAGTGTACATATATCAGTATGACAGTATATGCGCCATCGGAAGAGAGAAGGTAGAAAAAAGAAATACAGGAAGTTTTTTCTTCAACCAGTAAATACAGGGAGGTTTGAGTAGTTTGATATGTTGTTGTCATTTTTAGTTAAAATTTTATAGTCGAAGTTCGTCCTACCTCCATTTTCGGTCTGGGTCCGCCACTGCTTTTGGATGTCAATGCTCTCTATATTTCTGTCCTGCCGACATCCAAAAGTCACAACCTTTCTTAGCTTTCTACATTAAAAAAGCACTAAACTATTCCGTGCATACAAACTTGTATTTTAGATTCACGCTAGAGTCGATTACGCCCTGCGTCCGAGAATGATAATCATATTTTATAAAGGGAAAAGTTAAGTTTTGCAAATTTTGACCAACAATTTCTCAAATTATATACAAGTTTATATAGGACATAAAACTTGCCCCAATAGATTTGTTTGTTGAAGTGTTTCTAAGATGATATTGATTCAATAGCAAATGAGAACATATTGTAGAAGAAATTTAAGGTCAAATCTATTTGTATGACTTTTTCCTTATCAATTAGGATTACAATTTCTGAACAGAGGAAGTACTAAACTTGCAAAGTTCATTAAAGATTAATCCTCAGTATAGTACTCACTGCACTCAGAAGTTATTCATTCAATACAACATAAGTTCATACTGGTTGTAAAGCATAGGCAAGCCAAAGGTGGTGACTTGAAATGAAAAAGCGATGCAACTCCTAGCCTATACACTCTTCACCTAAATTATTTCTTAGGGGGGATGATTGCAATACAACATTTGACAATTTGGCTACTTAGTATCAATATGCTCACACTATTTATTTTGTCTTTTGTTGCACAGTATTGTTGGCACAAATCTTTCATTCACATATAAACAACCACCCTACATGTTGAAGCACTAAATCTACTTTATGGAAGACAAGCAGATGTTTCCTATTATGTGAAACCGTTTGTGTCGTCAGAGTTCTTTTTTAAATAAAGAATGGGCGATAAGTGTAGCAGTGATGATATGCTGGAGCACATATTACAAGACCATAATTCAATGCCAAGAGTTATGCAATTAGAATATTTGAAGAGGATCACAAATAATTTCTCAGACGAACGATTACTTGGTGCAGGTGGGTTTGGTCAGGTTTATAAGGTAAGATTAAATTGTAATACCTTCCCTTCCTCACAAATTTATGTTATCAGCCTTACTTATCCAGAAATCCATATCCATGCATTTTAATATTATAGTGTAAACAGGGAGAGCTTCAAAATGGGACAATGATTGCCGTGAAGAAGTTTAAACAGTTAACAAATCCAGATTTTCAGGAGAAGCTGTTTACGAACGAGGTGTTTCCTCTTATGAGTCTCAGGCACCACAATATAGTACGATGTGTGGGCTATTGTTCCGAAAAAAGCAGCGAAGTTGTAATGCACGATGGAATTTTTGTTCTTGCGGAATCGCAGCCGGAGATGTTACTTTGCTTGGAGTATCTGACAAAGGGCAGCCTTGATAAACATCTTAAAGGTACGGCGATATAGTCTCTCCTCTTTTTCAACTATTGGGATTTCAAATTATGTGTTTTGTGAGCATTTCCACTCCGCAATACCACATTTTATCAAGAAATACCATTAACTATTGAGATTTGAGAGAGGAAAAAAAAAAACAAGATTTGCATCAGATGCTCCTGTGCTCACCGCAGGCCTCTACTGGCAATGATATGCCACCATTGGGCTGTGGCTCAACCCGGCAGCAGCTGCACTATATCATTGCCGATTTGTGATCAACCTGGCAATGCCCCTTCTTTCTCCTCCCTCCATCCCGAACACACCCTATCAAGGAGGGATCTTTTCCCATCTCCAAATGCTCATGGACATGATCTCCTTGGTTTACGGTGGGTATGAAACTCTCAAACTGTCACTGCCAGGTGGAACCTTAATCCAGCAGTGACTGTCACTGTCGGGTTAAGGCACTAACCGGCAGCAATAAGTACCTATCGCTGCCGGTTTGTGACCCGGTAGTGATACCCTCATCCCATCACTACCGATTACTACCCTCCACCAGCTCTGTTTCCGGCTGTGATCCATGGATCTGGGGTACTGTGTAGCTATTTTGGTGGTTTGTGGATTGGGAAATTTTGATGTTGTGCATCCAACTTATGTGGAATTGACCATTTCACATCGTATGTGGCTAAATTTGCTACGCACCATTTGCGGTGTCAAACAGTCCTATGTCTCCATTGCAAAATTTCCCCCAAAAGAAGGGAAATGAGATTTATGAGTTGTTGTTTAATTGCAGATGAATCTTCTGGACTTGATTGGCGTACTTGCTACAAAATAATTAAGGGGTTTGCCGTGGTTTACATTACCTTCATGAGGAATGTAGACCTCAAAATAATAATGCTGTCATCATTCACTTGGACCTAAAACCTGCTAACATATTGCTCGATGAAAATATGGTGCCAAAAATTGCAGATTTTGGTCTGTCAAAATTCCTTTATGATAAGAAAACTCAAACTTTCCCCATTGAAGGAACACCGTAAGTTGCTAATCTATTGATACTACATTGCTTACAAAATCCTTTTTGTTTCTTTCAAGCTTGCTTTAGCTTAACCCTTAAAGTTGATGAAACATCCATGCTGTGATGCAGTGGTTACATGGCACCAGAATACATAAGTGAAGGTAAAATAACAACTAAGGCAGACATATATAGTTTGGGTGTAGTAATCATAGAGATCATAACAGGTTGCAAGGCTGGCCTATCAAATCCTAATATTGAAGAAGTAAGAAACTATTCTTTTACGCATTCAATGTATCTGACAGTCCATTTTAATTATCTTTATTGTTCTATCACTGCATAGTATCAAACTTTTGTTAATATATATTTTTCAGATAATTAACAAATGGAGGAACAGGTCGGCAAAAGCACTGTCATTAGTAGATTGCCAACAAATAGTAACATGTCTTGAAATAGGTAAATGCTGCATCAAAACCGAACGAAATGAAAGGCCCACTACGGGGGAAATTATCAAGAGGCTAAGTTTGGAAAGCATAGACTGCAGTCTCAACAGTGAAGAAGGGCCCCTTTGCAAAAAGGCAAAAAAAAGTAGCGACACGCCTCCTGAAGACCAGGTATTATGACTTCATAGAATCAATTAATTTCCTAGCCACTGGCACTCCCAATGTTGGGTGTCTGTAGCTATTTCCAAAAGGAGATAGACAATGCAAGAAAAGCATGCTCTTGATGCACAATAATGTGTTTGCTAGCTTGTATCCCAATGACTTTATAAGGCCAATAGGTAAACGTGAGAACATATAACGCGGCCACCAACTATCCCCTGATGCATATTTTTTGTTTCATGTCTAGTATAATTTGAGCCTAACTTTTTTATTGCACAAGGTAAAAACTCTGTCGGTTTCCTTATTAAATTGTTGCACATTAGCCATTTCCCTAGAAGTTTATATTTTCCTCTATAATCTGTATTAATTATTACTGGCTTCCAGGAAGAAGGAATTATTATGAAGATTAAGGAGCACGTGGAGAAGTTGCTTGAGAAGAGAAAACAAGTCCGTGACAAGATTGAGCTTGCCAAGGGAAATGGCATGGTAGCGACAAACAAGATCGAAACCTGGCTAGCTAGAGCAGATGCCATCCTATCTGACGGGATGGTTGTTTGTGAGTCCAAGCAAATTGGGTTAAACTGGGATACTAGAATTGCCGTTACACAGCTTTCTCAGCTCCGAGAATGTCTTAGTGATCAACCCAGTGACATTGCACAGCCGCCATCTGTCCTTCATATTGATGTCCATGCTGTTTTACTGCCAAGTCAGGTGCTTTTTGTTGAGCAAGCTCGCCAGCACATCATTGAGGATAGAGAGGGGATGATTGGAATATGGGGTCCAGTTGGTGTTGGGAAAACACTCCTTCTCAAGGCAATCAACAATTCATTTCAAATAGGAAACTCCTTGATTCCTTGTTCATCAAACAGAGGGGACCCTCCATTTGACTTCGTTATCTATATGACGGCCTTAGAAGACTGTTCGGTGCAAAATATCCAATCTGAAATTATTCAACGGCTCCAAATGCAGGACCGTGGTGATTCATTAACCACTCAAGCCACCAGTATATCTAAATTCCTCCAGGATAAAAGTTTTCTTATTTTGCTAGATGGCCTTTACTGCAATCTGAACCTAGCAGCTGTTGGCCTACCACCCCTTGGAAACCGAGGCCAATTGAAGAGAAAAGTTGTAATCACAACACGATCACGAAGTTTGTGTGATCAGATGCGTGTGAACAGAGCTATGAATGTCCCCGGCCTAAAAATTGATGAAGCACTTGAGCTGTTCCAACAATGTATTGGTAACGATAGTCTTTATTCTGAACCCCGCATCGGTGCACTTGCAAAAGATCTCGTGGAGCAACTAAGAGCTCTACCATCGGAACTGATAAGAATAGGCAGCGCAATGCGCCAAAAAGGGGAACCACGACAGTGGCAGAATATCGTTGCTGTTGCCAAGGAATTGATGCATATCAAGGATCAAGAAGCATCATCGTTGGTATGTCTTTACAGTTAACTCAAATTTGGTAACAATATGTTTACTAACTTATATTTTTCACTAGTTACTAATATTAATTAATGCTTTCCAGACAGAAGGAATTGTTATTACAAAGCTTAAGCAATGTTTGCAAAACTTGCGTGGGAGGAGAAATGATGTCGATCACGAGATTGAGCTTGGAAAGCGAGAGGGCAAGGTAGCAACAAATCAGATCAATAACTGGCTAGCTAGAGTGGATACTAACATCTCTGTTGGGATGGTTATCTGTGAATCTGAGCAAAATGAGTTGAACTGGGATCTCAGTGTAATTGCAGCTGGTATGCTTCGTCGGCTCCAAGAATGTCTCAGTGGTCAACCCAGCATTGTTACAGTGGAAGCATTGCCACCTTCCGTCCAAGAGATGTCATGTTCGTCCACAGAGCAGCAGCCTTCCAGAGTTGAAATATTTGAAGAGGCTATGGAGTATATTAAGGATAGTTCAGTGGGTGTCATTGGAATCTGGGGGCTCGGTGGAGTGGGCAAGACCCATCTTTTGACAAAGATCAACAATGCTTTTCTTGGAGGCTCATTATTTGATTATGTTATCTTCGTTACGGCCTCCAAAGAATGTTCTGTGGAAAAAATTCAATGCGAGATTTGCAAGAAGCTCAAGTTATCAGAAGGTGGTGATGTTAAATCTCGAGCTAACACCATTTTGGACTTCCTGAAAACAAGAAAATTTCTGATACTATTAGATGACGTTTGGAATCAGATTGATCTGGAAGCAGTGGGCATACCACATCCCCTTGGAAGAAGCAAAGTGGTTCTCACAACAAGATCAAAAACGGTGTGTGGTCAAATGGATGTAAAGAAAGAGATCAACGTGGCATGCTTGCCATATGATGAGGCTTGGCAGCTATTTCAAGACAAGGTCGGACAGGAAACTCTATCTTCTAGTCCTCGTATTGAAGCTCTTGCAAAGGAACTTGTGGACGAACTGAAGGGCTTGCCATTAGCTTTGATAACTGTCGGAAGGGCAATGTATGGCAAAAGTAATCCAAAACAATGGGAATCTGCCATGGATTACATGAAACAGTCATGCTGTGGTGGGGATGATCAGGACCTCCATATGGAAAATATTGTTTTCAAACGACTCATGTTCAGTTATGTTAACCTAAGAAATGATACCTTGAGACAGTGTTTGTTGACTTGCTCACTATGGCCAGAGGATAAAGAGATTTTGACGGGGGACTTGATACGATGCTGGATTGGCTTAGGTCTAGTTGATGAGTGTGATATACATGGTTCCTACAGAAAAGCACATTCTCTAATAGGTGAACTTTCAGCTGCGTGTTTGTTAGACACGTGTGATACTGGGCTCAATTATTATTACGAGTACATTTATAATAGAAGAAAGTTTAACCATCAGGAATTGCCAGTTGAAGTTGGTGTTAAGATGCATGATGTGATACGTGATATGGCTATTTGGATATCTTGTGATTGTGGCTGTAGTGACAACAAGGACAAGTGGGTATTTCGTGCAGGAGTTGGTGCAAATCTTTTTACACACACCATTCCTAGGAGCATAGCCGAATCCGAATGCATCTCATTAATGTCCAGTCAGGTCGAGGAGCTTCATGCATTTAGGGGCTGTTTGGATGAGCACCAGGCAGACGTGCCTGCCAGGCAAACTGTTCCCAGGCGTTGGATTTTGAGTGCCTGCAGTCAGATCTGTTGCCTGGTGAAACTTGCCTGGTCCAGGGTTCAAACCAAACAGCCCCTTACTGGCTCCACAAATCTCAAGAAGCTATACCTTGGACGGAATAATTTGGATGAGAGGATATTTGGAGCCATTCAGAGTCTTACTGAGCTGAGATACCTAGATCTAAGTTACAACAGAATCGAGGAGATACCTGACGAGTTATTTGCCTTGGTAAACTTGGAGCATCTGGATTTGTCATGTAACGAAGAGCTAAGGACAGTTCCCAAACGCCTTAAAGAACTTACTAAGCTTAAATTCTTGTATCTAGCAGGCACAAACATAGATATGATTCCAAATGGGGTCATATCCTGTCTTACAGAATTGCAAGTGATTGAACTAATGACAATTTTTGATATGAATTCATCTACAATAATGCAAGAGTTGTGCACCCTTACAAACTTGAAAGCGATTGATATTGTCATTGAAGGTGATGATGGATATGAATCACTGCGGAAGGCAACCGGCATCCCCTTTAGGGATTTGATCATATCAAGATTGGAAGAAACAAACGAGTTCTGCCTGGCAGTAGATGCTTTGACAGGTGATATTGTGGGAAGGACATTAAATGAACTGCACGTTGAGGATTGCGCAATCGAGCAAATGATAGTGGGAGACAAACTGGGAAATCTATTTGATGCTCTCAGTGTGCTCGTGCTCTGTCGTTTGGAAAAGCTTACAAATATAATAATGTGGGAGGGAACATCGTCTTGGCAAGCTTTGTTCCCAAGGCTCACACATTTGACTGTGAATTCCTGCAGCAAAATGCAGAACCTCTCTTGGGCGCTGTACTTGCCTTGCCTTGAGTATCTTCTTGTGGATTTTTGCGGTGCTATGAAGCAGATCTGTATGGGCGCAGGACAAGAGAGTTCAAAGACATTCCCTTGCCTCAAATATCTGATTTTATCTTATAATCACGAGCTGGCCAGCTTGTGCAGTTCTGTTGTGACGTTCCCACGCCTTGAGTCGTTGAAGATTTCAAAATGCCCAAAGTTGAAGCGGCTTCCCTTCACAATGCAAAGCTTACCACACAAGTTGACTAAACTAGGTATACACATCAATGATTGGAATGAATTGGAATGGGAGGATGAAGGTGTGAAGTCTTTTCTGGAACGGGTTCGTGTGGATGCATGGGGTAGGAATACTAATAAATTGGAATGGGAGGATGAATGGTAGCAGGTTCGTGCGGGTTTTGTCGGTTTCCCTCATTATCACTACATGTCTACCGTGTACCTATACCTAATAACTTAATACTGTGCAGGCATGCAGGAACGCATTTTTTGATGACTACTAAACAGTGTGAGACAGACATCAGGGAAAACATGGGGGGCGCTATATATTGCTACCCCTTTATTTTGCTGATGACCTCTGAAAGAATCGGGAGTACTGGGCCATTTATTTGGGAGTCACAATTCATAACTGTTGTTCTACTTGTTTTATGATGTTTTCTCGTAATAATGTGTTGACGTGTGTCATATATATACAAATGATATTCTACATCCAAGGTGTAGCTACACCAAGAGACAAATTCAGTACTGTTCGGTACGTCGTGTGTCAGTATTAGCCAGTATTTCGTAATACTGATGCATAATACTGACTAATACTGAACGCGGTTCAGTATTATTCAGCATTATACAGTCAGTTTTTGTCTCTTGGTGTAGCTACACCTTATGTGTAGAATAGCGCTATATATATAGGGAGAATATAATCTGTAGCGCTACAGAATACCATATTCTGTAGCCAGGCCGGTGGACTGCACCACCTATGACCAAGCGAGCGCGCCACCTGTGCTGATCCAACCACCATTTACTGCAATGCATGCAGCAACCCTCTCCGTTAATTAATGCACCTAATCAGCACTGCCGGCATTTACGCTAATTTGATCACGTTGATTTGGAAAATTTGAAATCCAGCGGCTGCATGCAAGGACCATGACAGTTACTATAATTAGCACGCAAAATGTAAACGCAAATCTTCCTGTTACGATATTTAGCACATACAGAGTATTTTTTTTTTGGAAACCATACGGATTATTCTGGGTCACTGTAATTAGCACGAGAGTTTTATACTGTGTCAATATTTATGAGAATTTAAAACTTTGAATATTTACGAGAATTTTGTACGTTGTATGTTTACGAGAGTTTTATACTATAAATATTTACGAGAATTTTATACTATGAATATTTACAAGAATTTTTTACTATGAATATTTACGAGAATTTCATACTACGAATATTTTGTACTACAAATATTTACGAGAATTTTATAGTATGAATATCCCGTACTATGAAATTTACTGAGAACTTGCACAAAAAAAATATTTACGAGAACTTTGTAATAAGAATATACAAGTATTTATGAGAATTTTGAACTATGATCAAATTTAATTTACTCTAACATCAGTATAAGCTAGGCCGCCGCCGAGGGGCGCCATTGGCGCGGGGTGAGCCACGCCATCGTTGGTGCGCCATGCGTGCTAGGAGGGGCAGGGAGTAGTGGGGACGAGGAGGCCGCCGGTACCAGGTGCTGTCTGCACAGGCATCTTCGCCGCTGTGGGTGCTGTCCGTGCGAGATCCACCACCATAGGATGAGAGCCGCCATGGATCCATCACGCACATCCTGCAAAGATCGATGGCAAGAAAAATGAGAAAAAGAAATACTCGAGTAGCTTGTATGCAAAGATCGTAGGAAGATATTTTGTAGCTGTTCACCCCAACGAGAGTCAGCCTAGTTCCGCTAGCTTGTATGCAGATGGTCGGGTGACACACGACCTGCCGCTGCACCGGCGGATGGAACCAGGAAGGCGTGTGGCAGTGGCGCCACCGTTGCTCACCATGGATGGAACCAGAATGACGTGCGGCAGCGTCGCAGCAACGACGCCGTTGTTCATCGAGGATAGAACCAGGCCTCCGCAGGTGAGTTATTCAAATGCACAATTTCCTGTGTTTGCTGTGAAGAGAAAACAAGAATATGCAGACAATCTGCCTGGTGCAAAAAGCAATTATTGACATGAGGGCAACATGAACTCACAGATCCTGATAGGTAACCAGACCAACAGCATTTACCATTTCAGGTGAAAATAAGAAATGATTCGCCATGGGTCATGAATTCCAGACATCCTATACCAAGTGTCGCCTAATCTGATCCTGATCACTCAGGTTGACCACAATGAGACCAAAAATATTGTGAGGTCAAGGTCTCAATCTGCAGCCAGAATCTTAATCGAAAAACCCATCAGTTAGCACCAAGTTTAGGTAAATCATGGTTTGCCTTTTCCATCTTTTGATTTCAACAAGGTATACGAGAACCAGTTACCATATCACTGAGACAAATTATTAATAAATAATTACCAAATGGAAAATGGAGTGAGACAGAATCTTGTTGTAGTTCATCACGCAGACCAAAAAAAATTTGACCAGAATCATATTGCAAAAGAATTTATTTTCTAGTAAATACTATGGGATCTGAAACTAACCAGACATCTCATACATACGAGAGTGTATATGTACCAACTCTTTTTACGAAAATTTTGGACTATGGTTCATGGCAAAAAAAAAACAATAAGAATGATTGACATTACCGTAACTTTAGTATAAGTTACACAATATTTATCGGGATTGTGTTGACAGCAATACTAACAATATTTACTATAATTTTCACTAATAATATTTACGAGAATTCTACAAAAATAAGACTTGGTTGGTGTATATTTGAAGCAAGGAGTGGCTGACCACTTATTTGCTGCTGAAGAAGGCAGTCAGATGCAAGGTCTAGCATCCCTAATTTTCTACTGCGTCAAGCAAAAGATACCCAGTTTACTATAATGGCGTCATCAAGTTACCACAATGAAATTTGGCACTGCAACACAACCACTGCCTTTTCAGGTGCATGCCGCACAACCAAAATCAGTGCCTCACTCAACAAAAATTGGATAAGAATTTTCTACCCCAGTGCTTGGCGGCACGGGGAGCATATTTAGCAGAATTTTGGCAACATGAGTTAGGGTAAAACTTTAGGAGAGTATGGCCTTAAGAGAAAAAGAAAGGGTGCCAAACACTAAATTGAACTGAAGTATGAAGAGGTCTCGTGCCAGCAAAATAAAATACAGTAAGTCATCTAGTAAAATTACCATAAGAAAATCCATGGTCTTCCTAAATTCATGACTCAAAAATCGTAAACTTCTCTTTGATTTACGACAAACAAAGTTACAATAATTGAGTGGCAGGCACAGGAGCATGTATTGTGCCGGATCTAAAATACGGTATCATTTCGAATATTGGTTCTGGCACTATTAACAAAATTGCTAAAATGATGCACACTGACTGTTCTTGAATCTGAATGCGAACCAAAATTGTGAAATCTGGTAAGGATGATTTTCATAAAACATGATTAGAACATGAACTCCATACTCCTCATTCAATGGACAAATCACAAACCGGATGTGTGGAATTTATCTGCTAGAATAAATCAATTTTATGCTAGAATAAATCCAGTAAGGTTGATTTTCATAAAACATGATTAGAACATGAACGCCATTGTTACTAGAATTTATGCCTTGCTGTACTTGTGAATTTTGACAACTATGATTTACGAGAATTTAGTGCATGGTTTACAAGAATGAACCTTGAATGTGAATTACTACAATCCATGCCTTCCTGTCTTTATGAATTTGACATGGTTTACGAGAACTCCATACATGATTTACTAGAATCTATGCCCTTGAATGAATAAGATTTACTAGAATCAAAATTTGTTAGATTGCTGGACGCAGATGCACTGGAAACAGAAATTGGACTGGAAACAAAATTGTCTACTATAAGACGCAAGAAACAAACTAAAAATGAGTCTCAAATCCATATCTCTCATAGCCTGCTCGCAAAGGGAAACAATGGGTTTAGGAATCAGGAAATCACACGAGTCTGCACTGGCTTTAGGAGTAAGGAAATCACTCCAGCCTGCACTTCAAATTCTACCAGCATATGAGGACATCGTAAGATGTACACATGCATTACCTTCTGAACTCACAGGAAATCAGGCTATGGTCACGCATCATCAGAAATCAAAGCAATGGAACTGACCTCCGTTTGAGTGCGTGCATCTGAAGCCAATCGTAGAGGCCAGAACCGATCCAGGGATGCGCATGTTCACAGCTGCAGCCAGCAACTGACCTCCGCTATTTGTTACCTGTGTGCCGCCGCCACCACCCCCAGAGACGGGGCGGGCCGCGTCGCCGCAGGGAAAGAGGCGCTGCAGCCATGGGCCGCCGCCGCCGGGTACCCTGGAAGCCGCCGCTGCCGGGGAGCCGAGGGAGGCGCTGCCGTCGGGGTACAGGAGCCGCAGGATCCCGGCAAGGTGACGGCGCAGGTTACCGTCGCTGGTGATCTTGTGGTTGGTTGCTACCGCCGCCGGTACAGGAGCCAAAATCACTGCATATATGACAAATAGAGACCCAAATAAAACAAGAGAGACAAGATAAATACAAAATAGAACCAGATCTAGACACCACGGACCAAAATTGAGGCTACCAAGACCAAATTCGGTGTCTACGCGTCGCTGACCGGCGCGCTTGCGATGTTACCCGTGGCTGTTGCCGGTGGCGCGCTGTGCCGCCTCGCCGTGGTGCACACTGGCTTTTGCCACCGCGCGGACGATCAATGACACCCAGGCGCGACGATGAGGTGGAGCGTGGGCGTAGGACGCGAAGACAGGGCGTCGTTGGAGAGCTGTCGACTACGATGGCGAGGCTTCGCCGGAGCGTGGCTCGCCGTTGTTGGAGCGGAGTTATGGGCCGCAATGGTAAGGTGCTTGTCAGGGCGTTGGCCACACCGGCCAGGCAGAGCGCAGGCACAGACGCGGCTGCCGAGCCGCCGCCTCTGTGGCTCCTCCGTGCGTGCGGGCAGGCGTGGGCAGGCGTGGGCGAGCTAGGCGAGATTGGCGATGGAAAGAAGATGCGATTTCTGTACGGTGGCTGGATGGAGGCTTGCGTCCATATCCTCGAGAAAGATAAGAAAGAGAGAGAAAGGGAAAAGAAAATAATAAGAAAAAAATAAAGAAAAGCAGTATTATCTCTCGGCCACAACCACAGGGCCGGACGCACGTGGCAACGCTCGGCCCTCGCCTCTCCCTGTCCCAACTCCCAATGCCTAGCTCCTCTCCGGTCTGGAGTCTGATGAGTTTGTAGACGGTGGAAGAAATATCTATTTTGTATACAAAAGCCCCTTCATTTGATGTAAAATGCGACAATACTACACTGTTAGCCTGTCCATGTTTCAACTAATTAATTAGTCAAATCATGATGAGTAGTTTATTGCCTAATTAAGTCTAAATAAATATATCTCTACAAGCTCATAGTCTAACTAACCACATTATGAAATAAAACTTAAATAGCTTGTTGTCTAATTGAGTTTAAAACAATATATTTTACACCCGCTGTGGTGTGAAAAATATTGAGAGAAATCTTCTGTCATACTTATCTACAGACGAACAGACCAATTATTGAAACGTTGGCGACAAATTTCTTGCCTAGCTTTTCTAAATACATAGATTTTATTATATATCTAGATATATAACTTTAAAGTCTTATAAATAATATGTACGATTTTTGTTGCCATTTGCTATAATCATTTAATAGTTTTCCATTACAATGCACGGACATATTTGCTAGTAATAATAATCTATACCCATATACTTAACTAGGGAACCCCGTGCGTTGCACGGGTTTTGTTTTTTTATTGGGAAAAAAATGATGGAGGGGAGAGCAAAAAAAAAATATTTATAACGGGTCGGTTACTGTTTCGTAATGGGTCGTTGCTGTTTCATAACGTGTCGGTTACTGTTTCATAACGGGTTGGTTACTGTTTCAAAATGGGTTGGGTACTGTTTCATAACGGGTCGTTTACCGTTCACATAATGGTTTGGTTACTGTTCACATAACGGGAGAAGGTTGGAAAGTGTTTGCTAGGAGTGTTGAAAAGTATTTTGAGGGCACTCTAGATGATTTAGAGGTCTAAAGATTTTAGTTGGGAAATTTTATAAGTAATAAAACTCCCGAAGACCACTTTTTACGAAAATGGGTGAAAGGCATATATTTTGAGGAATTATAACGGGTCGGGTACTGTTCACATAACGGGGAGAAGGGTGGAAAGCGTTTGCTAGGAGTGTTGAAAAGTATTTTGAGGGCACTCCAGATGATTTAGAGGTCTAAAGGTTTTAGTTGGGAAATTTTATAAGCAATAAAACTCCCAAAGACCATTTTTCGTGAAAATGGGTGGAAGGCATATATTTTTGAGGAATTAGTATAGTATATGATTTAAGGAAGGAAAGACCCAAAACCGTATTTTCTGAAAAGTCGAGGGTCCTCTTGCAAATCTGTATGTGAGAGGCTGGTGGACGGTGGGAGGTATTTTGTTGAAGTTCGAGAGTTTTTTTGAAAAAAACCGAGGGCCGGCCGATCTGAGCCGTTCGCGCGGCCGATCGGACGGCCGGAAATTGAAGGCGACGTGGCCTCACGAATGAGCAGCTTGATCTACGCCAAGCATAAACGGATGCACCTTTTTTTCCATATAATTATTATTTATTTGGAGACATGTATCTTACGGGAAACTATCAAAACAAAACTAATATATGTATCTCCGTCTCGTCTGGTTAGAAATTAACAAACCTCGCCTATTCAGTAAAAAGATGGAAGTAGAAGTGATTGCATCAAAAGAATTTTTAAAACTCACTACGACGATGATGTACATAGTTCTAACAGTATTGAATGGCAATTCTGATATGCAGCTCTGCTCAACTAATTTTCTAAGGCCTTGTTTAGATCCCAAAATTTACCCCCAAATTCCACTATGCAGAATTCCTATTCCCCATCACATCAAAATGTTTACATATGCATGGAGTACTAAATGTAGATGAAATCAAAAATTAATTGCACAGTTTTATTGTACTTTGCGAGACGAACATTTTGAGACTAATTAATCAAGATTTAGACAAATTTTACCACAAAACAACGAAAGTTGCTACAGTGCACAAAACAGTAAAAGTCCCAAGTTGGCATCACCCAACTTGGGAACTAAACAAGGCCTAAGTACATAAAGAAGCGGAGTTCAAATACGAAATAACATATATATTATTCTGTACATACATATACTAATCTGGACAAGAGAATCCATTTTAGTGACCCAAATATAATTGAAAGTATAGTCTGAATAGAGGAAGAAAGAACATTGCTCTATCTGGTCAGCTAACTGAAGATGCAACCAGCATAATTTCCCCTGGTAGCCACAGGGAAAAAACTCTTCCTATCACAACTCTAAATCAGGGAAGAATAGTATTCCATTTCATCCAAACTTAGCAAGGGGTCTTGTTTTTTTTAGACAAACTATCTTATTTCTGAGTGTGTGGATCACTAAACTCTAAACCTGAATAAGGTTCTTGTTTTTGGAGACACAAACCATCAAACGCATTTATGTTCGACAACCAAATCACCAAACCTAGATGCATAAACCACAACATGCAATTTCGATGAGGAATCCAAGCTGGATGAAGCAAGAAGCATGCGTGCATCTGTGTTGGTACAACCAAATCAACCAAGAGAGAATCCATCATTAATCCCAGTGGAAGTGTGGAACCTGGGAAATTCTATGGCAAATCACGATTGGAAACATCCCTGCACTAACCGAGGCACTTGTGAAAAGCAAGGAAGGGGAGCAGGTTAGGGGTAGCAAGATGGTGGTGGAGCAGCATCGAAACAAGAAGCCCGGCATCGTCGAGGTCAACAGGATAAGACAAAGAAGAGAAAAAAAAATTGGGAAGCAACGAGAATCGGACCAACGGGCGGAAGTGGGATACGGGATACCACATCGAGATCGGAAGATGGCCGAGCTCGGCTGGAGCCGCCTCCTCCATCAGCCGCGTCCTTGACCAGAGAGCCGCCTCCGGTCCAGTTATGCCATGCCGCCGAGCCTGAGGGCCCCACCTAGCAGGCAGAGGCGTTGGTTCCTCCTGGCAGGGGCAGTCCATGGCGATGGTGATGACCCAGAGCCAGTGGGCCGCCGCGGCCGGGTTCTACGCAGGCCAGAGAATCACCGGAGGCCCCCCCGACGAGTTGTGGCGACCCGTGCCCCCTTTCTCTTCTGCCGCCACCTCTGTTTATGCTGAGAGACGATGTCTGCTCCACCATAGTTAAAAAGTGCGAGGGCGAGAGACATAGGAGAGAGATGGCAATGTACCTCGGCGGCGTATACCTCGCCGTCCGCTACGCCGCTGCGCTGCGCCGTCTGCGCGCGTCGCCGGATTTTCCGCTGCTGGCAGCACCATAGATCCGGCCTCCTCCTGACCCCATGACCTGCACATGCACCGCTTGGAGAAGTGCAGGCCACCGATGAACCGCAGTCGAGTGGCCGGGAAAACGAATGGAAAAGCGAGGACGGGCGGCTCACCTGGTGCAGCGGCAGGACGGCAGCGAAGACTGATTGACCGCTCACCTGGTTTGATTCGTCCACGCCCCGCGCCGTCGCGCAGCAACGCCACGGTGCACGCCTGCCCAGCCCTCGCGCTGGAGCCCTCGCGCCGCCGCGACGGGCCGCCCAAACCGGGGCTCGGGCCTCTACGCCGGGGTGTGCGCCTGCCGGACCGCCGCGTTGAGCCCCTTGCGCCGCCACGTCTGGACCTGCTCTCGCCCGAGCCACCGCACCAGGAGCCACCCACGCGCAGCTCTACGGCGGGGGTGCGCCGGCCCCGCCGTCGCTCAGCACCTGCGCCATCCGGCGAGGGCCACCTCGCCATGGGGTGTCGCTCGTCAGGGCACTGCCGCGCTAGAACCCCAGGGAGAGGAGGGATGGAAGAGAGAGAGGAGGAGGGGTACGACATCTCGTTTTTATCGCTGCCCCTGTCTGCTAGAGGCCGCACCCGAACGAGCAGCCAACTGTAGCAGCTGACAGGAGGACCCTGTGGGGACGCGAAGCAAACTGTCCCCACTGGCAGCGTCAGCGGCGCTCCAGGATGAGGCGTCCAGCCCATTCCGTGAAAAAAGCACCGAACCCTGCCATCCAACCGAGAAACGCGGCGCAGCTACGCCTGACTGACCAGTGAGCCATCCAACGACGAACCAACCAGCGTGCGACAACGAAAAGTGGCAGGCTGCAGCCCATCCCCTGGACCCGTTTCGTCGAATTGAGGAACGACACCAGCGTACCTGCCGCACAGTCGTTCGCACCATTCGCTGCAGCTGGGGCCAACGAAGGCCAACCAACCGCGCATCGACAGCAGCCCAGCCCGTCGAATGGATGAACGACACCGGCATATCTGCCGTACGAACGCAGCACCAAGCGAACTCCTGTTCACCTGCATAGGTCAACGAGCGGACCACCGCTGATCACCATGGCAACGGCCAGGAAAATTTTTGCTGCCGTGGCCACCACCAGGCCGCGGCGTGGCTTGCAGTTAGAGTATCTTTAGACGCGCCGACCAAGGGCGCCGGACTCGTCCGGGCGCATGCTTGAGCCGGGCCTCGGTCGCCCGAGCGGGACGCGTTAGGCTTGGCGTCCGCGAAGGCGCCGGGCGCGGAACGGGAGAGTTCCAAGTCTTGGGCAAGCGAACCGGCCTCGGTCGGACGCGCGGACGCCCCCGGACGCGTCCGGCGCTTCAGATAGCCCAACGGCTAGTCGCCCGTTTGAAAGTTTCTAGCGCCGGACGCGTCCGCGGTGGGCGCCCGGACGCGTCCGCGCTCTCGTGACTCGAGGAATTGCGGGGTAACGGTTGGATTTCGGCCTTGGCTATAAATACAACCACACCCCTCCATTTCGGTTCTCTTGCTCATTTGTTCACGATAGCCACCTTGTGAGAGCGGGAGAGTTGCAAGAGCCTCATGACTTGAAGAGATTTGAGAATCCATGAGTTCATGAGCAATCGAGAGTAGCTAGTGTGCATCCACTCTTCTCCCTAGGCTTTGCAAGGTCAAGTGAGAGTTTGTGCTTGTTACTCTTGGTGATCGCCATCACCTAGACGGCTTGGTGGTGATTGGAGCTTGGTGATCATCCGGCGGTGCTTGTGGATGACCCAACTCATCTTGTGAGCGGTTCTTGGCGATTCACCGCGTCGGAGCGACGAAGAATCAGCCCTAGAGAGCACTTGGTCCTTGCGAGGATCAAGGGGGAGCTACACCCTTGGCGCGCGCCCATGCGCGCGGTCGATATGGGCCAGGAAACGAAGAAACATTTGGGACACAAGACATTGGGCAAGGGAATGGGTAGATAAGCAGTCGAAAACAGAACATAATTTCGGCATTACATGGGTGCACAAGGACATATTACAATCTTAGTGGTCTACTGAAACAACATCCAATGTATCAGCGATTCTTACATAGGAAGTCCACGCAACAGCCAACACAGTGGCAAGTTTTAGTACGTACGCTAATACATAAAATTTTAGTCAGCAAACCAATTGACGTCCAGGCCGAGTCTGTTCTGGAAGCAGCAACGAAACAGCGTGGAAGCAGCAACGAAACAGCGTGAACGCTCAGGCACAGTAAACACCTGAATCTGAGTATACTGGACAACAGAATGTAAGCATACATAATAGCACTATATGAACATACAGATTCTCACAAGCTGATCACACAGCGTTCGAGAATGTAAGCATATAGCGATCGCCGAACTCATGAGGTGCCCGAGCACATAACAGAAGTTCACTAACAGAAGTGCATACAGAGTCTGACAAACACATAACAGAAGTTCACTTGGTTCAGTAATTACTCTAACCTAGACAACCAGCCTCAGCCTTGGGAGCGTTCATATGCTGACTGAAACTATAGCAGGATGCATGTCCGTAGAAACGTGTAGTCTGCCGGTGATAACCAGGCGACGAACGTACCTCGGTAAGATGCACAGGCGCAACCAGAGGCCCAATGTAGCAAATAGTTAATTGAGTTTTCACCAATTTGAATGGTCACTCAAGTTTTTCTGCCTGGAGCCCAGTACAAGGATCAATCCAACAACAAAAGAATGGCCGGTTAGTTTCCGATGCAGAGGAAGCCACGCCATCAAAAAATCGGCAGGAGTCTTCTCTGTACGGCTGATTGTAGCGAGCCAGTCCAACCAAAAGCTGGGAAGTTGCTGATGATGCCTGTAGAGAAGAATTGTTGTATTGAGGGAGTCTAATTGATCTAGCCTGACAACTAAGATATAGAGATTCTATGGTACTTACCTCATCTAGCCGCTCTCCCGAGCGGAGTGGTCCTCAGAGGAGCTGGCAGTTTCAGCAGCCTGTTCCATCCCAGTCGCAGCACTGGAACAAAGTAGGTTGTAAGTACAGCGGGGGAGAAACACAGGGCACAAATTGTAGCATATACATAGCTCAACCAAAGATAGCGTAGAGTGAAACGACAGGTCCCTGCTGTGTGCACACCTTGAAACTGAAGCATCTGCAGTGGCGGCGCTAGCATCAGGTTCATCCTGTAGTATTTTGTGGCGGCAAGAAGGATTGTTGGTGGTCCTTGATGACCCACTGCAGATAAAGATGAATCAAGCAGCCTAACATTCCTGTATGATAAGTATTTAAAAAAAAACAGTTCAGTTATTAGTGCAATTGTAAGAATAGATGTAAAAAGATCAATGAACTTCTTTTTGTCACTATGCATCAAGCAAGCTCCATCATTGTTTCCAAAAATCTCTTTGTAAATGCTAATCCGACAAAGAGAAAAAATAAGTAGAGCACAAGAGAGCGATCCAAATATGGGTAAAAGGACCTATATATGGTTAAACTTGAGGTGGCCTAAAGAGTTATCTGAACTAACCATGTACACCACGGCCAAGCACTCAAACAGCTAAGTGTTTTAAATACGCCGTGATGTATACAATAATATAATACCCATTATGTATTATAATTCAAGGAACAAGCTGAATTTGCAAGGAGAGCACAAACTACAGAAAAAGGTCTTTCTCAGCGCAGAGAACTCACTCTTCACTGAACTTGGTGGCCTCTACCACAGCACGTCGAAGAGGAGCTTGGTGATGAGCTCGAAGTTTCAGTACCGAGGTAGTTCATTAAGAGAACCAAAAGGATGGATCACTGCTGCACAAAGACAATTCATATAGCAACCACATCCTGATTAAAAAAGGCTACATGGAAACAAATTTCATAAGGAAGGAAATGGTAAACTCTATTTCATGATCTAAGATGCCCACCATTCAGATGATGTTTTGGCAATAGTAGTCAAAATACTATGAGGTTGAGGAACAATCAGAAAAGACAGGAACAGAACTGCATCTTCAGAAACACCTTCGTGGTTCCATCAGAGATGCCTTCATGGCTGGCCTGTAGCAAGCCGCCTATCAGAAACTCAGGACCACAAATTGCTGAAGATAGATATTCAAAATCCAATATCACGAATCTTTTCTGTATCTTTCATACAATTACTAACATGAGGTTCGTTGTCACAAAGATGCATGATTTTTGGCTCAAGTATCAGTTGATTTTCCTAACCACTTAGATTAGACTGGACATATATTTTTAGAAATTTGCTTAAGTTTACAGCCAGAATGCAATACGATAGCCTCCAGTACTTTAAATCTAAATGCAACATCTGGGCAATTATTATTACTGAAAATGCTGTCTCAACTCACCAGAACTCCTTGCCATGTAGATTCTTGGCGCTAAGCTCGTGAAACGACCTCTACTATTTGTAGTTCTGCATGTGACATCAAACAGAGTCAGTTAAGCAGTGCATACTAAATTATTCAAATTCTCAACAATCGATCCGGAAATATATTTACTGACCATACATTGCGGCATGACTTTTGCCCCTTCCACTGCAGACCGCTAGGCCAATGCTCCCGGCCAGGCCGCCGCCCATCATATCAAACAAGAAAACTACATCACCGAAGCACAGTAATTTGTTCAGTAGGAAGAGGATGCAGAGAAGAATGAGGAGGACGACGGGGTGATACTGACCTGGGCGAGGTTAACAGCGACAGCCTCACCTGAACGGCCTCCAGGTTTGGAGGGTAGATCGGTGGATCCGTTCATGGAGCAACCGGATCCAGTCGTGGGTCACTGAAGCTGCTCCCGAGACAGAGAGGGATGGGAGCAGTGGAGAGATGGCGCCGCCGTGCTGGGGCCGCTGCGGCGTTAGGAGGCTGTGCTTGGGGGCCGCCGCACCACCACGCCGCGCCGGGGACAGCCGCCTCGCACCCGTGCCCGGAGCTCCGAGAGAAGAGGAGGGAGTTGGAGTTGGAGAGCCGAGCACCCTTGCCCACGCCTGCGTCCGCTGCCGGTGTGTGCCTGCGGGCCGCCACCACGCCTGGGGCAGCCCCGCCTCGGCACAGTATCGCAGCGCAGCATGGGGCCTCGACCTGGCGTAACGCCACCGCGCAAGGCGCCTTCCCTAGGCGCCGACGCGAGAAAGGAGAGAGAGAGGCCATTGAGGCAACCTTAGCTCGTGGCTGGAGCAGCGAGAGAGGAAGACGGAGCCAGGAAAGGCAGGAGCGCTCGCCGCGCGCCTGCAGCCGCCACGCCGCGGGGAGCGCCAGGGCGACGCATAATCGGACCGAGCGCGCCGCCCCGGAAGCCACGCCGGGGCGCCGCGTCGGGGCCTGCCCGTGCCACGGCTGCCGCATCCCTCAACGGCAGACGCCGCGAGAGGACGCATCTAGGCCAGATCCGGTGAGGGAACGACCCTATCCAGTCATGGCGGCTCTGGATCCGGTTGTGGAAGAGCAAGGGAGAGAGTCCGCCTTCACTTCGATTCCTCGAAGCCCATGGCTGAGCGAATGTCGCCGCAAGCCCACGCCTGAGCGGACGCATGCGCCAGCGGCCTCCATGCTTGAACTTGCCCGCGCCGGGGAGGGGGGCGGGAGGCGGCTCACCGACCGCGCCGCACGGGGTAGGGCAGGCCCCAGCACTGGCCGCAGGCGTAGCGCCGCGCCAGGTCCGCTGCGCCCGCACCCGCGGCCAACGGCAGGGGCTGCCCTTGCCGGTGCGGCGCCATGGCCGCCCTCGCCTTGTGCTCGTCGGTGGGGAGGGGAGAGAGAGAGGAGAGAAAGCAGATGAGCAGGGAGCGAGAGTGGAGGAGAGCCAGATATTTTTCACCCAACCAATGAGATATCGACAGCAACACGCAGGACCGTACAGACGCCAGGAGTAGATTGACTGTCGTCCGATTGACATCGAGCGTCGCAAAAAAATTTTACTATCGTGGACACCGGGAGGCCGCCGCGGCGCCTCCCGTTCTAGTCTCTTTAGATATATATATTAATCTCTACTCCTAATACACAGCAAAAGGAATCGTTCACCTTGCCTCGATTCACCTCGCCTCCGCGTGAAAGACTGCCCGGTTTCACCCCGCCTCACTCCCAGCGCAAGCACCCGCCTCTCGCAAAAAGGAAGAAAAACAGAAACCGCTCTCCCGCCCTGCTCCGACCAGACTCCATCGCTGCCGCCTGCGCAGCTGCGCCCCTCCACCGCCGGCGCCGCATCCCCGATCCGGCCCCTGCGCCCCTGCCTCAGCCAGCGCGCCGTCGCCGGACCGTGGCCGGCCGCCGCAGACCAAACCCTAGGGCCCGTTCATCCCGTCGAGGGGCGGCCACATCCCGTCGAGCATCAGACAGCTAGGGCGGGTGGCGAGCGGCGACTCGCGCTCTTCCTGACGCCGGCGCTCTCTCCCCGAGGCCACGCTCCCTCTCCTCAACTCCGTCTCTCTGAGGTAAAAAAAAAAACTCCGTCCCTCTCCCGCACCATGAAGCAGTAATGCTCCTCTCCTCGCGTTGGCAGGGACGAGCGCCGAGCGCCAGCGGGGAGGGGGCGCCGCCAGGGCTGCCGCGCGCCAGCGGGACTCGCGACGGCGGCGACCCGCGATGCCAGGACTCGCGCCGGCGGGGACTCGTGCAGCCAGGGAGGCGAGCCTGGCCCCGAGTGCCGCACGCGTGCTGCGGCGGGTCAGCCGCCACAGGACCGGTGTGCTGCTGGTGCCAGCCGTCGCGGCCGCCGCAAAGGTGTGCGTGCCTGCCCATCCCCCGCTAGGTTGCTCTTATCGCTTCTCCTGTAATGCTGCTGCTTCTGCTGGCCATGGCCGGCCCCGTGGCTGGGGGCGTGCGTCCCATGGCCGGCAGCGCTGCTACCCTGCAGAAGAGTACGTATATCTTTCTGCAGATGTTGTGCTGGGGTCGATCTGTTACAATGTTCCGACATCTCGATTTAGTGTTCCTTTGTCTTTCTGGATGTGCCTTTGTTTTGTGGATTTCAAAAAATTCATGTATCGATTGCTATAAAATTAGGGGTATGCAAGCATTCACTGACTATTGAACTGATGGAATTGATGAGGTCCTCTTTGCAGATCACAATTTAGTATTTTAATAATGCCTTGTTTATATTTCTTTCATCATTTGAAGATCCTGGGAGTTGAGAAGACTACTTCACAACAAGAAATGAAGAAGGTATATATCACAAATTGGCTCTAGACCTCCAGTCAGATTGTTTTTCTATAGTCATTTAGTGCAAATGTATCTCAAATATAATGTGTTATATGCTGCCAGTGCCAGGAATCCAAAGAGAAGTTTCAGCTGCTGCATAAGGTTATATCAATTCTTGGAGATGCAGAGAAAAGATCTTTATATGACGAGACGGGCATCACTGATGATGATGTGCACACCTCCTTTATAGCACTCCAGTTCTACATTTCATATTCAAGCAATACTTTTCTTAATGTTCCTTTCCATCTTAGGCACTGGTGGGAGAATCTGCAGACAATCTTCAGTACTTCAAAACAATGTACAAGAAAGTATGGTTGCTTCTATGTCAGTTGCAAGCTAATGTTGTTTATTAATCTGCACCCTGATCATTGCAAGTTTTTTTTTACTTGCCAATTTATTTCTACTGAAAAATCAAACTGTGTGATATTGCAGCCTGTTCAAGAGCTTCTATTCTTTGGCATTTTGTGCGAGTTAGTGACTTTTTAGATTAGCAGTAATAGCTATCTGTTCCTGCACAAGATATTTCAGCTGAGGTCATTAATAGCAATTTTTTTTTTTTTCAAGAATGGCAACGAACATGCAAGTGAAATGAAAGAAGTAACAAAGAGCTAAATGTCTTGTATGAGAAGTACAGAGAGAAAGGTTTGTTCTTTGACCATAGGGTTCTCATGCAGAATCATATCTGAAATAATAAAAAAATATATGTAATAATCAATCTGCTGCTCAAGAGCCTGGCAGCAATGAATTTATCTCATTTTGACCTGTGAGCTGATTATGAATTCAGAGTTTTCTATCTTTAAAACAACCCTCATTGCTAACTCATTGGATTTATCGTCACTGCAGAGACTACAACTGAGTGGTTGGTTTATTTATTTTCCTTGTTTTTTCTTTCTTGACGTTTAACAGTTTGCTGTGTTAGTAATCAACAATTTTTGTTATTTAGATATTATTCAGTTGGCTGTGTATGACTTTCAGTACCTCTGCTCTTCAGCAGCAGGCCTCAATGGCTAACAGTAGTTCATACTTGGGAACATATGTAATATATTATCAAAAAATAAAAAGCATTCAACAGTCATAATCTACTGCCCTAAAGTATCACAGCTAGGCTCTAAAAATTGCAGTCAACCTCTTGATTTACTCTGACTTGATTTTAGCTTGCTATGACATATTCTGGAGTGAATAAAAGCAAGGCTGGAAGAATGTTGTCCAACATGAATCTGACATTTCCTAATCTACTGCAGCCATAATCAGATAACTATGAATCTGACATTTCCCAACCTATTGCCCTTGCCCTCTGCAGATGTCATATTGTTATTATCTGTAAGTAAGATGACATAATATAGGGTCCTTTCATTTCAGACAAATCAGTCTCTATGATAGCCATGTTCCATAACTAATCTTTATCTAAAAAATTTCCATACCAAATTGATGTAGATTATTGAGTCTTGGATGTAGCAGCACATATTTTATATACTATTTCTTTTACAACTTTTTTTACAACTTGATGGTTCGGGCCCATGCTAGATAGACTATCAGGAGGTCAGGATTGCAGGAATCATAGAAGCAAGCTTTCTCCCATACAATCTTTCTCAAATTTAAATTACTGATTTCTTGATAGTTTTTTTCAGATAACTTGTAGTTCTATATTTGAGATCAATTTTCAATTTAGAATTTATGACTGCATACTACGAATTTTGATCTAAACTGAGAGGCTAATATTCACATTTGACACCATTTTCTAATGGATTGCAGGTGCTGTAGGTAACACCAGAAATGGCTCAAAGGTGGATATTAGCCCAAGAGTTGCACCAGATTGGTGCACAGAATATGGTGGATATGATTGTGCATGTTCTTCTAATGGGCAGTTTTCCATTCCAAGTAAACCCTAACGGCGCTACGGCTGTGAGACTGTGAGTGTCGGCACTGGTTCCGAGCGACAGCCAAGAAGGACCAGCAGCCAAGTGCTTCCTTACTACGGAGGAGCAGCAGTCAAGCGCGTGCTTGGTTTTTCCGATGTTGGATTACATGTGACTCTGTGGTTTGTTCTTTGCTTCCGTGGATCTAACTATGTATTTTTTTATAAATAATGCTTTTCCATTGCATTTCTTGCTAATAAATTGTGGATATGTTGCTAAACAGATAGCCATAGTACCGGGTGTTATTTCTCCCCCATATCGGATGGCGGAATAGGAGGGTAAGATTGAGAAGGGTCACTCTTATCAAATATGTATATGGTGCCGGAAGTTGTTGGAGAGGTGATGAGCACTCGGGGAATGCTGATTGGTGGTGCAGACGTGCCAGAAACCAGGCACTGGGAATTTCAAGCAATCCAATGGTGTTGGTTAGAAGCTGCCCAAGTGTGAGCAGGTCGACAGAGAATGGGAAGTCAAAGGCTGTGTAGATGCTAAGAAGGCTGGATCAGAGAGTTCAAATTATTGCTTAGTTTATGCATTTCAAATTAGATTTCAAAGCATATATTACCACTTAATTTCAAAAGGATTAGTAATTGGCTCAGATTTGAAATCTCTTCTTTTTGCAGTAGGTGATGGGATTTATCTCCCAACAAACATTTTACTCATTCTGAATATGTTCTCTATTTTAATTTTTAAGAGCACAAGAATATGACCCCTGTGATATTTTATTGCTATGGCAACACTATTGAGCATATTTGGGTTGGGGCTTGATCCCTTCAGTAATGTCTTACAATTTTTTGCCATGCTTATTTTGACAGCTTATCTTAGCAATGTAATGTCCCTGACCAAACAGAAGCAAGGAGCAACTTGAGAAGTGAAGCAAGGAGCAACTTGAGAAGAGAAAAGAAAGAAATAGAGGGGCCAAAAAAAGTGGCATGTATAGTCTGATTATATTGGGTTTCCTTGTTAGAGTCTTTATAATGGACGATAATGAACTGCTTAGTGTGTTCACCTTGCTAATCTATAGTCAAAATATGTGATGCCCCAAAATTTATGGTTTGTTCTACTATTTCTCATTCAAATTTTACTTCCACTTAGCAAAGTTTTGGGTCAATATTTTGTTCCTTGATGACAATGGATGATCTTTGGAGTACTTTCGTTTTTCATCATCGTAAGGAATTGATGAATGACTATATAAATAGAATTGCAAACACCGCACTCAAAGAATCATTTTTTAGAGTGCAACATGTTTAAACTCAAAATATCATGGTTTTATTATTTTCCCGTTGCAACGCACGGGTTTGATTCTAGTATTAATATATATATATATAGTTAGATCACCAAAATTTCAGTCCGTCTTTTCTGTCCGCCTGTTTTCTGTCCGCCTCTTTTCTTTTGTGCCTCTCCGTGGGCTTGCAACGTCTCCACCTAGGACTCCCACCCACCAATCTGCAATCAAATTGAGGCCACCACGGACCAAATCTAGATAAAAACCGGATCAAGACAAAAATCAAGACACCACCGAGAAGCACAGACCACCAATGAGAAAATCGGATTTAGAGAAACCGGATATCGCCGAACCAACCACGAAATTGAGGTAGGGCAGACCGCTCACCGGGGCCTCATCTGCATCTGCAGCTCGCAGGCTGGCGCCGACGTCAACACCGGTGTCCGTCTTCGGTGGGGCGCTGCACCGCCGGCCGCGCCCGCGGCCATCGGCCCACCACCAAATTGCAAGAGAATGGGAGGATGGGAGTTGGGAGAGGGAGGGCCAGAGACTGGAGGGGAAGCTGGCGCACCGACGAGGTGAGAGGCCGAGCCGTGTCCATCGAGGCTTTGAGCGCTCAAACCTGCCGGCGGTGTAGGGAGTTGGAGCCCTGCCGCCGAGTGGGTGCCGGGGTTGGGAGCTCTGCTCTGCTTGGCTTCCCTAAGGCAGGCTAAGTCGCTAGGGCCTGATGGGCCTGTCCGGCCATGACCGAATGCTCAATGCCCATATACGCGCCACCAAGGCTCAAAAGCCCAGTATATGGTTGACTGGGATGGACCGGATGAGCTTGTGGATAAAGAGCAATTAAGTAATATATTTCCTCTTCTCTTGTTAATATTAATATTTTTTCTTTTCTCTTCAACTTTTTTTTATCTAGGTCTCCTTAACTACATGTGAAGTATGGTGAAAATGAGATAAAAACTACTGCTTCCGAAGTTGTGTAAAGACTAAAAAAAGACGTCCGTTTAATCGTCGCTTCGGTTCCTACACGGCTACACCCAAACACCGTTGCAATACTGTAGCATGGAGCCACTCTAAGTCCTAAATGACGAAAAAATGTAGTACTGTGGGAGAGACAGAGCCAGCACATTGAAGCCACGATTCTGAGCTCCTTTGGCCCATGCGTACTATGGTACTGCTATAATGGTTGTACAGTGTAGAAGCTGAGCAGCTGCACCAAAACAACACCTCTAGGCTGTAAATCAATATGGATTTCAATGTCTGAAATCAAATTGGTTCCATCTAAACCGAGCGGACCAAGAGGCCAGACGATAGGACTCAAACTGCGAAAGGAGTAAGGAAATTAGGTCTAAATAAATCCTTTTGTTATAAATGGCTCACTAGCACACTAATAGAAGTAATAGAGACGATGGGTCAAGCTTAAACTAACAGCTGAGTAGCCCTGCTCAAGTAGAAGTTTGTTTTTCCTATAGCAAGCAACGTAATAATTTGATGTTTTACCTTATATATGGGATTTTGATTATGCATTTTCTGATTTTTTTTAGAACGATAAATTTTGTTACTCCCGTTGCACGCATGAACTATCTGTGACTTGCGCTGATACGAGTTAGAATAAGCTTGCATGCAGCGATGATATCGCATGGAGCGATGATAAGTGGCCTGATTCAAAACCACGGTGATCACGTAACAAATGGCAAGTCCGTTCGTAGCGGACAAATTTGTTAGTAATAATTAAAAGCCAAAATTTCCTTCTACCCAAATTTCTGTCCGCTCCACCTTGGCCCGAGTTTTCGTCAGAAGTTAAATAGGAAGTTAAATCCGTTTCTGAGACAAATTGATCGATGATAAAAAGGGAACAAATATGAGACATCTCAACTCTCCATATGCAAACCCAATACAATACAACTGGACATCACCGGACAATAATTTTTTTAGCAACAAATCAAACCAAATCCAGATCGAGTCCAAAACAAAATCACGTCCCAAATATCGGCAACCAACCATATATATAAACGTGAGCACAAAATCGACCTTGGACGGTACGAACTGGGCGACAGACGTCCATGGCGCGGGAAGGGGAGAGGGCGGCGTGGGCGAGGCAGAGGGCGATGACACCACAGCGACGCGGGGCGGGAAGACGACAACAGCGCGAGCGAGGTCGGCGTAGACGAAGCTGGTGCACTGTCGGGCAGCGAGAGGCGGCACTTCCAGCACGGAACCATACGATGATACCTCTCGCGGTCGGTGCGCTCGCCACGAGACTGCCGTCGCTGCGGCCGGCGCTCGCACCTGCAGCCGGCGTCCCCGACGCCCTGGCGGAATCTGACGGCGATGGCGTCCGGCACCACCCTGGCCGTCTTCTCCTGTTCCTCTGCCCCGTCCACGTCCGCCTCCCCCAGCGCCTCCTTCTCGCTTCTCGGGAAGCGCCCGCGCTAGGAGCAGACGGCGGGGTTGCCAGCGCCGTTCTGGGCGACCCTGCAAGCGCGGCCACGGTAGCGGCGTGGGGCCTCTCGCCGCGGCGCAGGCATACGCGTCGGTGGCGGCCGGGAACAAGGGAATGTAATGAGCGAGAGAGACAGGGAGTCGTGCCGTGCTCAGTGCTGACTGCTCAACATGCCCAGTGACCCATCAATCCATCATCGACGCCTTAATTCTACACCCGAACCCAATGCCCGTGGGTCCACGAATCCAGGGGACCACAAGCCAGCGGAAATTCAATTCTGCAACCGAGACGGCCGGCGCACAGGGGAGGCGGCTGTGTTGGGCCTGTTGCCTCACGCGACCTGAATCAGAGCCTACTGTCTGCATGTGGGCTCTCAATACACCATGGTCCATACATCAGTGATTCACGCTGGAAATTCGTTCGTACGTAGGTGACAACGCTAGGAAAGGTGTGAGATGTCCAAATACGACACTGATTCATTTGTGAATTGTGAGTACCCGAAACAGATCAAACTGAGATCATCTTCTATTAATATATAGCAATAGGTTTTTCTAAAAGGAAAATAATTATCAC
>JAENPR010001111.1:0-220964 GCA_018135685.1 Themeda triandra | reverse complement strand
TCCCGTTCCACGGCGCCCGCTTCCACGCCGCGGTGGCCCTCCCCGGCCTCGACCCCGCCGCCGTCGCCAACTTCCCCACCCGCCCCTACGCCGCCGACGACGATTCCCAGTAAGTCCTCCACTCCTTCCCTTCCATTTGGTTTGTTCATTCCACTGTGCCGATCGCGATTCGCATTCGCCTCCCTCCCCGCGCTCTGGGTTGGCGGGCGCCGGGCGATTCCAATCTGTCCCCGCACGCCACCGCTCCACTGTCGCGTCCCGTACAACGCAAGCTTCGAATCCAACCCAACCCAATTGCCCGACCCACCGCGGCTCCTGCTTTCGCGTGCGGTTCGGCGGCCTTGCCGTTGCGGGCGGCACATCCGCACAGCAAGTGGGCGCCTGCCTGCCATTGCTTGCCGGCGCACGGTGCCCTGTGCACACCTTTCGCCACTAGGGACTACGACGGACGGGATTGCAGTCACAGCCTCGCCGTCGTTACCGGATCGCGCACGGTTCTGCCTGCCGGCAGCCACGATTCTTTGGTGCTTTGCGGATCGATCGGGATGCGGCAACTAGCGACACAGGCTGGTGGTGCTTTGCGGATGGGGATGCCGGGCGCCCGGGTCCACTGCCGCCCGGGGATCGATCTATTCCGGGGGTGGAACGAACGAATGAACCAGATTGGAAATGGGGTGCCCTGGTTCATCCCCGTGTCGCTGTCAGTGCTTGGTTGGTTCTTCTGGACATCGCTGTCGTTTTCGCTTGGTGTTCTCTCGAGACTACAGGTCGATCTAGAGGATAATCAGTAGTGTCGAGCTCTTTGCTATTCTGGGTGTGAGGCTAGGTTCTTGTTGTAGGTGTTGTTTTCAATCAAAAGTTGGTTGCAGATTGTATGCAAGTGATGCACTGATGCAGACACCTCGAGGGCCTTGTTTAGATTGCCTCCAAATTCCAAGTTTTTTTTTCACTCTCTCTCCATCACATCAATTTTTAGGCTAACGTAAACACTAAATGTAGGTAAAAAATAACTAATCGCGACAGATTTAGTTTGAAATCACGAGATGAATCTTTTGAGCCTACATTGGTAAACGGATTGGACAATATTTTTCAAACATCGGGTTGAAATTTTTTGCAATCTAAACAAGGCCCTAATTTCGTAATTCAATGTTATATGGAAAGAAACTTAAGGAGAAATCATGATTAGAATGTACTTGCCGTTTGCTAATACCAGCATAGCTGCGATGCCGGCCCGGCCCTCGGAGGTGTGGGGAGAAAGGAGGGCCGGGTCCACCGCCGGGATCTATTCCGGGGTGGAATGAATCAGATTGGTGGGAGTGCGCTATTCTGGTTCATTTCCGTGTCGCTGTCAGTGCTTAGTTGGGTTCTTCTGGACATCGCTATCCTGTTCGTTTGGTGTTCTATCGAGACTAGAGGTCTAGAGGATAATCAGTAATGTGGAGCTCTTGCTATTCTGGGCGCGAGGCTAGGTTCTTATTGTAGTTGTTGTTTTCAATGGAAAGTTGGTTGGAGACTGTATACGGTAGTATAGGCTAATACAAGTTCTACAGGATCCTAGTCTATATGCAAGTGATGCGGACTCCTCAAGCTAATTTCGTAATCCAATGTTATATGGAAAGGAACTTATGGAGAAATCATGACTAAAATGTACTTGCCGTTTGTTGATACCAGAGCATATTGCCTGAATCTCTACCAATGCACTGCATTAGGTCCCCAAGGCCCCAACCGATTCGACCTTGCCCTTGGCCAATGTTTTTGAAAAATCATAAAGCCCTTTTGTCAAGCCTGTGTTTGTGAATGATACTGACGAACATCCCTTTGCTAAGACTGTGCTTGATTAGTGTTACTGACAAATAATGAAGTCCTTTGCCAAGCCTGTGCTTGATTAATGTTACCCAAAAATCATGAAGCCCCTGGCCAAGCCTGTGCTTGATTAGCATTACTGAGAAATTATGAAGCCCTTTGCCAACCCTGTGCTTACTTAGTGTTACTGAGAAATCATAAAGCACCACCCTCATTAGGAGCTAGCCTTTTGGTACCAAAAAGGTTACCATTGAGGAATTTATTACATTTTCAGTACCATAGAAGTTTTTTTTGAGGAATAGTACCAATATTAGTTGTCCTCGAAGATTTTGGTGCTTTGTCCTTGAGGATTTCAGTGCCTACATAGAGAAAATGGTGTGATTGTTTAGTACCAGTGCCTTGCCTATTATGCTGTGCTTGTGCTGGATATCGATGGTTGAATCATTAAGTCCCTCAGATGCTCTGCTGGTGCTAGACATTGACAATTGAATCATTAAATCCATCAGCTTGCATCGTTACTGGACAGCTAAGACCACTTAATCGATCACATCAGTATGGGGGTATGGATGTGTAGCTGGTCCCTGAAGATGATAGAGACGAATGATGAAGCATTGTTATCAAGTAGTCTAACCTCACCTGTGCTTGACGAAAGGGAAACAGGGACTGGTTAACAAGTCCTCTTGCTGAATGCGAAGTAATTACGATCTGCCCTTGATTGATTGCAACATGAACATGAAACATAAATGAAGGTTTTGTCATGGTAGCGAGTAGACGTTTCATCCCAATAGTTCTCAGGAAAGTGCCTCATTCTTCATTTGTTAGTCGGCACAAATTGGCTATCATATTTGTGTCCTTAGTTTCTTACTTATAGTTATTATACTGAAATTACATGAACAACAAACCATCAGATCAGATGGCAAACAATACCATAGCAATTTCAATCTGAGGCTATGGCGGTACCTTTCTTAAGCACGAGTAGTTATCCTTTTCTTCCTTTTGTTGCATCAAAAGTGAAAATGGTGACACCCTGTTGTTTGACATATCTAGTTTCAGTAACTCTTCTTATTGTGATTCCTTCGTTCTTTCAATTTTTTCAGCCACTGCCTGTTTTGCTTGTACTGGAACTGAACCATCTTTGTTCGTATTGGCAGGTGCGTCATTTGTCTTGCAGAATACGAAGAGAAAGACATGCTACGCATTCTGCCTTACTGCAGCCATAATTTCCACATGGCCTGTATCGATTTATGGCTGGAGCAGAACTCGACCTGCCCGGTCTGTAGGATCTCACTGCTTGTGCTTGATAACCCTGAAAGCGAACACACTGCGCCTCCTCTTGCTCCACCTCCTCTATCCAGCATAGTGATAAGCCCCCCAAGCTCTCCTGAATCGTCGAGATCAGATCCATGCCGCTGCCTGTTTGTCAGCAGTGGGCACTCATCAAGGGCATCAGAGGTGGCTCCTAGACATGATCCCGACCAGGAGAATCAGGTTGCATCTGGTCCATCAGTGGATGGGGCTAACAGCTTGCTGCTGTCTGAAGTTAACCCCCCTCCTGAAAATAACAACAGCCAGACGGTAAGAAAGCAGGTGGACAGATCTACCCAGCTTGGACCCTGCAAATAGCAGCTGCTTTGGCGCCTCTGCTCTGCAGTCCACACTCTGCATTCCGCAGGGTGAAGAAGTACCTGTTAATGGGTGAAGAAGCACCTGTTAAAACGAGAAAACATGCAGGCTGGTGGATGCCTGTTGTAGGTTAGATTTGAGGGGTTTTCGTGTACATACGAGAAATCATTCAGGTTTGTTGATGGAAAGAAAACACCCTTTATTCATTCAGTATTCATGGTGAAAAACAGCACACCGTGGTATATGGGAATATGGGATATGTATACCACAAGAGAGATGACAGCACCAGTGCATTTGCAAAAGGCTAGTAGCCTGTTGTTGGCCTCAACAACAAATAGGTTAGAGGATTAGTTCCATATACTCCCATATGATGAGAGCATTTGAAATGGCATGGTTTTGTTACTCAATAGTCATTTGAAATGAACGTGTTTTATTCCAGGGCGGGGTTGTGAGATGCTAGGGATTAACTGATGGCTGATGCAGCAGCTGTCTTATTCAGGCACGCATGTAAAAATTCTTCTTGAACAGCAGCATGATCAGCTGCCATCTTCTCAGCTTATAACTGGGAATGCTAGCACAGTTCTACTCGTACATCTGCTGTTGACTGTAGTACCATGCGATCTGAATCCAATGTTCTGTTTTTGTCAAGTACGGCAACGCCCAATCACTCTCTGAACCTGAGATTATCATGAAATCAACATTCCATACTGGTGCGGTGGTATAGTACCAGCGCACGCTGCACACACAGTGATGAAATTCTGATCTAGCTGGGGTCAGGAGATCAGATCAGTCATCAGCATGATGAAAGCAGACCCCAATCTTGGAGGGGCCTGCAGCAGAGAAGGTGAGGCGAGGAGGGCAGCGTGCATATGGCTGCCCACGCACCGTCGTACGCTCATGTCGGTCGGTGCAATCAAATGATGATTCATCCCAGATCCAACCGCGTCAGCGTGTCCAAAACCAGCAGCTGTGCTGCTTTATTATGCACCAGTCTTTTAACCCTTGCCCGTGCACTGACACAAGTAGGTGAGCGAATTTGAGGGCAATTATTATATTTTAGTCCATATGCATTTCATCTCTCCATGCATAATCATCCGTATGTGTTTCGCATGTGTTTTCAAACATTTGCTTGAGTTATGTTAGCACTTGTTGCACTCAGCGCTACGGATTTCGGCTTCCCAATTTTGAAATAAAGCAGCTTGCATGTTTCATCTGCATGTTCAGTTGATCCCAGTGCTTGTTATCCCTCTCATATTACGGAGCCAAAGATGTCAAATCTTCCCAATCCACACCCTGTTTGGTTGATGGCTTCTGCAGCTCATAAACAAACTGATGTTTTTCTTTTTTCTTTTTGAAAGGATGGGAAGGGCCGAAAGGCCCCTACAGGGATTTTATTAAACAAAACGAGTTCAAGAAGATTACAAAGCCGACAAGAAAGAGAAAAGAAAGCTAAACAAAACTAAGCTAAGCGAAGAGGGAACAAGCTCTTCAGGAAACTGATGTTATTTTGTTATGAAAGAGAGACACTATATTATGACTGATAAACTCAAGCTAACATTATCTTAAGTCAATTTTTTTTTTAAATTTGACTATCAATACTATCAATATGTAAAAGGTTTTGTAGATTCACAGCATAAAATTGACATCAAGATTCACTATGAAGAGTAGTTATTGATTAAAAAATTTAGAATAGTTCGACTCATAAAAACCTAGACAACAATATACTAGTAAAGATGGGGTTTATCTATAAATTTGTGTATAATTAGGGGCTATTTTCATAAAACTTCTATAATAGTAAAGATGGGAAAGTTTTGAAGGAAAATGTAATGGCTACATTTTTAATGATGATGAAAGCCCATCGAATCCAAGGAGCGAGTGTGTACCGGTTTATGTTTTTTTTTTTGAGAACTTTTCTAAGAGCATCTCCAAGAGCTCCCAAAAATAACTTGCTATTCTATAATTTTTGCGAAAAACACAAAAAAGCCTTCTCCAACAACTGTTTAAAACCAACTTGGTAAAATAGGCATTTTGGGAAAAAACCCTCCGCGCGCGTAAAGATCCGCGCGGGAAGGGACGCGCATCGGTCTTTTTCTTCGCCTCGGCGCCGCCCGCCCCCGCCTCCGCCCCGCCTCCAGCGCCGCCCCGCCCCGCCGCCTCCGCGCCGCCCACGCGCCTCTGCGCCGCCGCCCGTTGCCCGTCGTCCGTCCGCGGCCGAGTCCGGTCCGTACGTCCACGTACGTCGCCCGCCGGCCTCGTGCCCTTCGCGGACGGCTACGGTTGAAACTTATTGCGGGGGAATATACCGATGGATTCGTCTCGTCGAGACGAAGCCAATGGTGGTGGTGGATTCACCGGAAACCTTGCCGTCATCGAGATATCGCCGGTCAAAGGCGCCGCCAAGGTCGCAGGACTAATCCTGATAGATTTTCTTTTGACTTTTCGAAAAGTACTAGACACAAAGAATTATAAATATACCCTTGGTTGATTTCGGGAAAGTTTGTGGGTAAATTGCAAAGTGGTTAATCACGGGATTTACCAAGTGGGGATAAGGAGTTGTTGGAGATGACCTTTTTTTCACTCGCAAAATAAAATAGCAGTTCTTTATAACACTAGATTTACCAAGTGAGTTTTGGGAGACTGTTGAGATGCTCTAAGATTTATCATTTCCTCCCACGTGTCCCGTAACATAGTAGCTAGCCTCCAATTAGTGATAGGCCATTTGGTTTGCCGATCAAGTTGTCCTGGTCAGGATGCCTCTGAACGAGGTGTGGATCGTCCGTTGTTTTGCGACCGATAAGTTGATTCTCTAAGGGCTTCTGTTTACATCAATCATCCATTTTCCCCTCAATCCTTTGCAAACTTCACGCAGAGTGGGTGTATCCAAAATAGCCTAGACTAGACTACAATTGTATGTAACTCCACAAAAAACCTCGGTGCTGGACGATACCATCAATTTTAGAGTACGACAAAGTGTGAGTAGTCTTAGGTTCAGATAGCTCCGGAGTCAGTCCGTGATGCAATCTAAACATGCTGTAATAAGTAGCAGCTCCAAATTGGAAACAGTAAGATTCCCCGCACCGCGAAACCGCGTCGTCGTGTGTTGATTTGATTTACTGTGCCGAAATGATTCAGTCCACTACTAGGAATAATAAGCTCTGCAGTGATCCTTGTCGGGTGCCGCAGCACGCACGCAGCGCACCACAAGCTTAAATTGGCCAGCAGCACCATCATGTCGCCACGCCACGAGCACGATCCATTGCAGCATTGCATTGACACCCACATCCTCTGCAAATAAAGCCATTGGGGCACTGAGTGAGTGAGCCAGAGTGTGAGGAGAGAGCTTTGAGCGAGCGAGCTTTGAGGGGGAGGGCTGCTTTGGGCGCCGGCCATGGGGGAGGTGAAGCACCTGTGCCTGGTGAAGTTCAAGGAGGGCGTCGTGGTGGAGGACGTGCTCAAAGGCATGACTGACCTCGTGGCCGGGATGGACACGGTGAAATCTTTTGAGTGGTACTACATTCATTCATTCATCCATTCATTCATGAGCTGTTGTCACCTTTCCACTTCTACCTCCTTCTTCCCCTTTCCCTTTTCTGTGAAGCAAGCTTTCTGCTTTTCTGGTTAAAGTTTGCATACACTGCATGGTGAATTAGTAACAGTAATAACACATGGTACAAACTCTGAATGTCTTCTGTTCAGTCACTCATTCAGTTAGCAGACAGGTGTCTGTTCAACTTCATCAGAGACTAGCTATCATGCTCTGTTGAATGGTTGCCATTCATGCCCGGCCAGTATCACACTGTGTCTCACTTTGCTAATTCTAGAACAGAGATACTGCAACTGCAATATGGATATTTTCATCGCCCTGCTCTCCATCCATCTCCATGAACGAACAAACGAATGAATATATCCTCCACTGGTTGGTTTGCAGGGGGCAGGACGTGCTGAACCAGGAGATGCTGACGCAGGGCTTCACGCACGTCTTCTCGCTGACCTTCGCCTCCGCCGCCGACCTGGCCGCCTACATGGGCCACGACAGGCACGCCGCGTTCGCCGCCACCTTCATGGCCGCGATCGACAAGGTGGTCGTCATCGACTTCCCCGTCGTCGTCGCCAAGCCGCCGCCTCCGGCATGATGATCTGCTCCTAGCATCTGTCGGCAGGCCATTGTATTGTACTGTATTGTACGGCGCCCTTTCAGGTAGCTGATCAGATCAGATCCATGTGTGTCTACAGCGCTGCTCGTGTACTATTGCTTACTGTACGTACTTAGTACTATTTAATTGCCTGTTCTGCTCTATCTATAATATCTCCCCGGCTAGTTCATGCACGGTGTAGTAGCTGTAAGCGTGTAACTCTGCAAGGCAAATATCTGCACCGTGCAATCTCCGTTCAAGTACCCTATTGTTTGGTTATCTTTGGAATAAATTTCGGCCACCTTTCTGGTAGCATATACTAGAAAGCTAGTACTTGTAATTTGCCTCCCTTTTCGGTGTTTATGATGGATTGACAGATTGCTAATTAATCGACTTTTAATCTGTTACTGGCAAGCAGGTGTGGTGGCTATGACCAAGTTGGTTAGGTTATTACTCTACTCGTACTGTGTCGTCATACATTACCAACAGTGGTACTAATGAACAGTAACAACTCAGTGCATTCCTGTGAACGCATTCACGCTGGCATTTACGCTATCTTGTCCTCTTCTCCACCACCCCCTTTCATTTTGAGAAGTGATTGCAACAGCAGATTTCTTTCAGATTTCAGAACGAAAAAACTTATCTCTCTAATTAGATTAGATGATGGCCATCATTCCTGCTACGAGGTACACTAGTCACTGCCATCACACAAGAAATTCACGAGTCGTACGTCATTGCATAGCTTAGTATATTCAGCAGTGAGAGTGCATAATCTATGCATATCATGGGCGGTGATCTGAATGTGATAGTTATTCATGAGTTTAACCATTGAACCATTCTTCAAATGCATGATAGGTATGTGTGTAGTGCAGTGCAGCGCGGCCAATAAGATCAACTACTTGTAGACTTAAAACAGAGTGACCGAATGAAAGACTGAAACACGTCGCTTTCAGCTTCCGAAGAGCGGCAGTTCAGTCCACCCTAACACACATACAGTCAGTCATCTACATCCTGCCCCAGGTCACCACCATTCACCAGTCTACAATATATACTCCTACATTGCATAATCTGAAAGCAATCGACAATAAACAAATCGTGAAAGCAACACTGCATTTGAACATATCCAACTTCAAATCAAGGCACAGCTTAGAAACCACGATGAAGTTGACCAGATTCCAAGGGAGAAGCCGCCAGCGTGCCGTGCCGGAACCATCATCACCTCGAGTCTGAATCCCCAGCCAGCCTCTTCCTGTGCTTGATGATGGGATATACTATACAGGTAGAACTCAGGCTAAAAGTAAAAGATACTAGTACTGCTGTGTGATCAGATGCATTTTCAAGGAATGTACAGTTTGCAGTTTGCACACACAGCTGTTGTAGCATAGAATGTGAACTGAACTACTGAAGGAACAAAAACTAAAAGGAGATAGAAGACTGCAACACTGCATTTTGGACATCTCCAACATCAAATCAAGGCACTGCTTAGAAACCACGACCATGGCCAGATTCCAAGGCCGAGGCCGGCGGCGTGCCGTGCCGGAACCATCACCTCAAGTCTGAATCCCCAGCCAACATCTTCCTGTGCTGGTTTCTTGACAGGATATAGTATACAGGTAAAAATCAGGCTAAAAGTAAAAGATACTGCTAACTGTTGTGTGATCAGATGGATTTTCAAGAATGTGTAGTTTGCACACTGTTGTAGCATAGCAGGTGAACTGAAGAAACAAAAACAAAGGGAAATAAATGAAAACAGAAGAAGACACAGAGAAAGAAGTGGCGGTTTTGTCCTAGTGTGGCAACATGGTTGCTTGGCAAATAGAGTAACACATACACGATGATGCTCACATGAACACGATGGTTGGGTGATAGTGTCACCAGTCTCTTTCGTCTCATATTCTGTTTGCCAATTTGGCGTGGAGTAAGATAGAAGAGCAAAATCCAGAGAGACAAAAAAAAAAAAAAAAAAAAAAAAAAGAGAGTTGCATTGCAGCATAATCTAATCTAAAACACCTTCCTTCTCCCGTGAGAAGCAGCAGGAAAGTGAATCTCTCACGAGAGTTTAGGAGAAGCTGGGAACATATTCCATTCCACCTTTGCTGCATCTGCATGCCGGGACAGCTTGGGGACCAACACCCTCTTCTGCTTCAGACATGGTGAACACTTAGGGAGAGAGAGACAGTCATGTGGGGATAAATTACGACAGGGACATGGCTAAGCAGCTGCAGAATTTGCATTATCAAAGAGCAGCATGCAGGGAACGGATGGTGTTTTATTGAGAGCCATTGGCAAAGATATATAGGCTGCAAATTTCTGTAAACATGTGGTACTGCTGCAAATTTCTGTAAGCATGCAGGGAACGGATGGTGTTTTATTGAGAGCCATTGCATTTCTTTGGTGGCAAATCAGTTGTTTCACTATAAAAGATACTGCTGCATTGCATAGAAACAGGGACGAGCAGAGGATACGGAGGCAAACATCAATTTCTTCCTTCTAAGTGTACATCAAGCAGCAACCTGCTGAATCAAGACACACTCTATTGTGTATATATCTTTTGTTGGTTAAACTGTACGTACACACCTAAATTTATCCATAGAGAAAAGAAAAAAAGACAAGCAAGCCAAAAGAAGGAAGAAGAAGATCCAATTCCAAGCAACAACACAAAGCAATCTGAGATCCTTTGTCTCCTCTTTGTATACCACATTTGATTGTAAACTGTCAACATCAACCATTCCCATTCCCTTGTTGGACTGGATTGGCCTGTTTTGTTTTGTTTTGTTTCGATTCTCCAAGTCAACAAAAGCCACCAAAGTTCATTCAAGCAGCATATCGGTCGAATTGAAGCAGCAGTGAACGAGTTGACCTCAAGAACCTCAGGGCGGCGACTTGAAGGCCTGGACGAGGAGCGCGAACGCGGGCGCCTGCTGTGCCTCCGCCTCCTCCTGGAGCCAGAGGCGGTTCTCGAGCGCGGCCCGGGCGCGGAGCATGACGACGGCGCACCCGGGCGGGTCGCGGAAGCACCAGCCGTGGAGGTCCCAGAGCACGTCCACCGCCCCGCCGTCCACGAACACCGTCTGGTTGCCCCGGAAGTTCCACCGCAGCCGCCGCGCGTGCACGCAGCGCTTCCCGTCCACGCTCACCCACAGCTCGTCGTCGTGCTCCCCGGACCTGGTGGCGCAGCGGCTGCAGCCCACGGCCACCTCGTGCTCCGGCCCGCCCGCCGCGAAGCGCACCCGTGCGGCGTGCACGGTGGAGGAGGTGGTGGGGCGGGGGGAAGCGGCGACGACGACGCGGTGGGTGCGGGAGACGGGGAGGATGGAGCGGGAGACGGGGATCTGGCCCTCGAACTTGGCCTTGACGAACTCGGCCGCCAGGTCGCCGACCGCGAGCACCACCTCGGCGCCGTCAGCGATGGCCACCACGTAGAACCCGGCGACCGGCTCCGGGAGGCCGACGCGGCGTCGTACCGGGCGGCGGTGAGGTCCCAGAAGAGCGCGAGCGCGGGCTGCTGGGATGACGAGGAGGCGTCGTTGGGGAGGGAGCGGGTGCCCTTGCGGCGGCGGAGCAGGACGGCGGGGGACGCGGCCGTGGGACCCGCGAAGGAGAGCGTCGGCGGGCTGGGAGGGGTGTGGGAAGAGTACCAGGTCAGGCGGAGGTGGAGCGGAGGGGAGGAAGGGGCGAGCGGGGTGGTGTGGTAGGCGACGGTGATGGAGAGCGTGGACGGGGAGGAGGTGGTGGAGGTGGAGGAGGTGCGGGGGTGGTGGAGGTCGAGGTGAGGGTGGAGGTGGAGGAGGGGGTGGTGCAGGCGACGCGGAGGGAGGCGGAGGAGGCGCAGGAGGCGAGGTCGCGGATGGAGGACGGGAGGAGGAGGCTCGACGCGCTCACCATTGCGGGGAGGGGGAGGGAGCGGAGGGGACGCAGAGCCGGCGAGGGGGTCCGGTTATGAATGAGCTCGGCCGGGGTGCCCGGCGGGGGTGGTGGCGTGGCGGGCGGAGGCGACTGGTAACGGCCGGAGCGGGAGCGGGAGCGGGGGGCCGAGGGTGGTGGATGATGGATGCTTCCGCTTTAAGGCGGGCGCCGTCGGATCACAAACCGTTCCGTCTGCCGAGGGCGTCGGCTCGGGTCCACTGCCTTCCGTGACGTGGCTGTGTGATGACGTGGCAGACGTGGCCGTCGGCATTTTCGGCTGAATTTCGGAACGCACACTTTTTCAGTTAATGTCTATCACATTTTTACTTACTTTTTTTCTTTTTAACAAAGGGTTAATTGTATAATTGTATACACACCCCTCCAATTTTCATGATTTTGAATTCTAGCGGAATTATAATAGCACCAACCCTTTGAATTCTAACGGAATTATAATGGCACAAGTCCATTTAGGCGAATAGTAATGGTGCAGTTCAAAATCTTGAAAATTACAGTGGTATGTATCCAATTAATCCTTTAACAAAGCACAGATGCAGACACTAATATATTTAGGGATTTCAATATTTTATACTAGAGCTAATAAGTGAGCCTTTTCTTTTTATTAAGTGATGGTGTATTGCTATCCAAACGGCCCTTTCCGTGTTCCCAAACTATCCACTGCGGTTGAGCTCTATCACCACACCTTCGAAACAATCTTTCACACCTAGTGTTTCATCTTACTCTCAGTGAAACCCGCATGATTTGTTGCTCGGCGAAGATTTTATCACCAATTGAGCTGCCTATGATTTCACCTACTCTCTTCACGAACCCCCGTATCACTACTAACTGCCACTATCCCCTAAGTTTAGATAAATTCATGAATTTACCTCCAAACCATGAAAACCCAATCCCTAACCGACAGACACGTCGTGCCTTGCTCCTGTAGGCCGGTACTCATTTCTCACCCCTAACCTATACATTCATTCATCTTCCTCCCTTCCCTTCCTCTTGCCACCTCCCATGACGCAACTGCACACGTCATAGTTTTTTTTAGAAAGGACGGCAAAAGCTTCGCCACGTCATAGTCAGAGAACATGTGTCATGGTACACGCATAAGAAATATAAGAGCAACACCACTAGATTAAGTAAAAGTAATTTTGTTTCCCTACATTGAGAAAAGGAGGAGATTAAGGTAATACACATAACCCAATAGATCTCCATTCTCAATCCCACTTCCACATATTTCTTTCTCATTCACTCTGAAAACTCCTCTCACTCAAATGGAGGGAACCTTGCACCATTGTTTTTTTTTCTTAATCTCCTTTCTTTCTCCTTTCGTCTGATGCCGTGGGCCCACGGGTGGACCTGCTAAGGGGATCCGGTAATTTTTTTTGGGTAGTGTTGATCTAAGACGTTGGTGTGTTGAACTTATAGTTGGTTCTTACTTCTTCTAAAAAAAGACCAATAGTTGTTTTTTTTTTTTGCGGACAATCAATAATTGGGTTATATATGTCCGTCTCCACAGCACGTGTGGGTGCTTATTCCTCAGGAACAAAGGATTTTCTGGTCCGGTCGAGTATCACGACGCGAGCTACAGACGCTGGGCTGTTATTGGCGGAACGGTGTGTGTGTGTGGGTGTGTGTGTGTGGGGGGGTGGGGGGGGGGGGGTGGGGGCCAGGGACAGCACAAAACGCATGCATGTTTCCACAATTCCACGAGCAGAGCGCCAAACGAAACCAAAACCGAAACGATTGCGTTGCATGTTTGTGCTGCCTGTGTGCCGTGTCCGCTGAACGCTCACATGATGGTGATGGGGATGTACGGATGCCGCCGGCCGGCCGGGCCGGTTCCTTCGTTGACATCGCCCAGACCAACTGACTGCAACTAGCTCACAAGCTTCTGACCGACTGACCCTGGTGCAAACCCATGGGCGCCGCTCCTGCTGTTCCTGTAGTTCACACACTTCACAGAGGTCAACAATTTCAGAGCAACATTTGGCAGATGACGGTGAGCTGAACTCGATCGATATAGCGTCACAAATACTCTCTGTACGCTGCACGAACCAAACCTACGTACAAGCACACTAGTAGTAGGCAGCCCTAGCAGGATCTCCTCTGTTTTCTTCTGTCCTATCCTATAATCCTGTCCTGCTGAGTAAAGCATTCATACGTCTCTGGTCTCCAAACAAAGACAAAAGTGTCAGCATGACAGCAGTATTAGTAGTAGTATTTTATAACAAAAAGTGAGAATGCAGCATGCTAAAGCAACAGGCAGCCGGCAACAAGCCAACAACACCGGGCGCCGGGGCTGGGGTGTCGGCGGCCCGGACATGATGGGCGCCGACGCCGACGGCCGACCATGGAAATACAGCATGCACGCACGAATCATCTAATGCCCTCTGTTCCCGCCTCGACGTGCAGCGCGGTGATGAGCAAAAGAGACGGGCACCCGTACCCACCGTACTCCCCGGGTGGTCCGGCAGGCTCCTCCCCCGTAGTACGCTTCAGCTCAGTGCTCAGCTCAGCGCGCACGTCGTCAGTGCCGTCGATCACCAACAACCCAAGCAAGATCTCAACAACGGAATGCGACGTACCTTTGTCACCGCGCGCATTACCTGCTTCCAGCTCGTGAGAGGCGAATGTTAACGCCTTCCAATAATTCAGGATTAACTAAGAAATAATAAAACGGATGAACAATGCCGTCAATGAAGGAAAAAGGCAACTTAAAGTTGGTGGATGAAGGTTAGAAACCACGCAAAGGGTTTAATTTGTCTCTTGCCCCGTGTCTACCTAGTGTGTGCGTGTCTCCATGTTTGCTGAATGGCGCTACACTGCATGCTGTCGCACGTCGTCGCTGTCCTGAGATGAATTCAGCTAGTTTTCATTGAGACGACAGTGCTGTGTACTGTTTGCAGCGTGTCTATCTCGAATTATTGCAGAAACTCTCTAGAGAGACACGTGCCGCACCAAACGTGTCGGCGTGTTGCGTCAGCATGGAGATGGAGAGCGCCCATATGATGGATCTCTCTTCGAATCTTCCCCGTCTTGCCAGATTGTCGTCATTGCGTTGAATGCTCCGGCCAATCGATAAGATCACTCTGCTGCTAGATTAGTAGATCGACAACAGTGGTGGTAGCACTAGCTTGTTCGCCAATCGCCACTGAACAACTCTGCACGCAAATGAATGGATGGACCAATGCAGCATGGTCCATGATCGAGTAATAAAACTCGAACATGCATATGGTCCATAGGTAGTTAGTTAGCCAAGCAAACAATCAGATCTCACTTGCGAATTGACAAGCATTTGAGGTTTGATTTTCAAAAGGAGGCCCGGCCAGTTGGTCCTAGCCAGCTAGTTTAGCACATGATGCAGCTATCAGCGACTCAACGAGTGGACGAAGACGAACAAGAACCTTTTCATAGTAAACTGGTGGCAGTTCTAGACTTCTAGTTTAGCATGACATGCAGCTAGCAACGTGGCTCCGAAGAGGAGAAGAACCTTTTCGTAGTAAACTGATGTTGGTAATTTTGTCATTCACATGGAGTAATCGGTTTCGATAACGGAGAAGCCGATCCATCCATGCAGTGGCAATACTATACTACCACGCAATTGATCCCAGGAGCATTAAACAATCTATGCATGGTTTGTTGACTTTGCTGCTCGCGAAAATAAAATGAAACTAGTGCTGATCCCATAGCTTCCATGCCGAACTGTTGAACCAGAAATGAGACCCTCACCGGAAAACAAGGAAACCAGGATCCCTCAGACACAACACAGTCGGTCCACAGCTCTCAACGACCGCCAAGAAATTGAAACCAATTGTTAATTGAGTGCAGTTCCTTCTCAGGGAAAGATGGATCAGATAATGTGGTGTTCGTGCACAATAATGATCCACAACATGATAAGATATCTAATCATGTCCTGTCGGCAACCTAAAATCTGTATTGCATTGCAGAACCAGTATTATATTCTTCTCCGTTCCATCATATGGCTGAATGTTTCAGCGACAGGAGGAGTGAGATCCATTGCTTGCTACACATTGAATTGGACAATTTTTTTTTTTGTTTTGCCCATCTTTTTGTTTAGACTGGGATGGGAGTTGACAATACGAATTAAGTTTCTGCAACTGTAAGTGCAGCAAACCCAATTGATCGACAAAACAGGCCTTTTCCGTACGTTTCAGACCTGCAACTACAATTGTTTTGCAACTGTAGTTGACAACAGCTATTGTGTTATGCTGACGAGATATTGTTATGCAATTGGAGTAAGTTATTTTAGGTACTCTAGGTCGTCTCTAACTGACAGCAGCATGGCAGTTGAGCGGTTGAGGATTGGATCGGAGGAGTACTGCAAAGCCTTTGTTATATACATCTTCAATTACCTAGTCAGAAGGAACTGAGGAGAGAAGTATTAATAAAGGTGCTCGATCAGATAAAGCTCTACATTAGGAAGGACATCTATCGTACTTATTTTGCTGCCAACTAGACATGCTATGGATCTGTCGTCGTCTTCTATGCTCATGATCCAGTCGGAATGCCCGGGCTCGTGCAGGCTAGCTGGTGGTTGGAACTGTTTGCACTCTAAGACGACGACCCCATTTGGTCATAGTTTAGCACTCTGGCGGCAGCGTGGCAACGAACGAAGAACCATTTCGCGGCGCATGGTTCCGTACCACCTTGTCCTTGTTTAGATTCATGCAGTGGAATCAAATTAAGATGACCGAATCATTCTCGCTGGAAAGTAGTAGTAGTAGTAGTAGTACGGTTTCCAAAAAAAAGTAGTAGTAGTACTAATTAACTGGAATCATATAGTAGAAAACTTCCAATTAAGTTGCTAAGCCTCAACAAATTTTTAGCTAGCACACCTACAATATGAGGTACATATGGGTGTGTTCAAGTAGAATGCATGCATACTTAATGCTAGCCCTAGGACGTCCAATGGGATCGAGTCCATCGGATACCCTGTTCCACCTCTCCACTCACTCTGGCGAACTCGCACCCGCCACGGGCGCTAGGGTTCGTCGGAACCGGCGAACCCTAGCGCCCGCGGCGGCCGCCCTCTTCCCCTCCCCCTCATCACCACCTTCTTCTCCACCTCCGGCGAGCTCGTTGCCGCCTTCTTCTCTAGCTCTGGCTATGGCATCCCCACCCTAGACCTGGCCCGACCACGCCCTCACCGCCAAGGCTTGCTAAGCCGCCTGTGGCGACCATCCTCACCGCCTTTCTTCCCTCTCGCACCCCAGGCCGGCCATTCTATACCCGCGCGGAATTGGAGAAGACATGGGGTGAGCTCGCCAGAACCCTACCTCATCACCGAAGTTGGAGGGGGGGTGGGGGGCATCCGATGGATCGAGGGCAAGAGAGAGTCGGGGTGGCGTCCACCCGACCTAGAGCATTTACTTTCAATAATGGGCATTCAAATTAAGGAGTGATCAAAAATTAAATTAATCGTTTGGCTCTTCAAGATATCATCGGGCGAGTTCGCCGCTACCAGAAGAACTGAATAGTGCCTCCTGCTTGTTTATTTCTTTTCTGATAATAAAAGACTAAATTCTTGGCGTTAATTTTCTCTACCACACACATATTCGTGTGTCACCCGGTCCATTATCCATTCCTGCACCCACATGCCCGCGCCTCTGTCCTTGCATCCGTGATTAAGAGGAGAAGCCCTTTGCACCTGATCACTGAATAAATCTTTGTTTCTGATGTTTCATGGGTAGCGTATCAAGCTTCAAGCTTCTTTTTTTATTACATGATCGCATATTGCTATCTCCGTGGCTACCCCTCTTTTGGCCCTCATCGCATTACCAAACTACCGATTGCGGACAAGCCGTACCAGCATGCCGTCAAAACTCTCTCTCACCCTAGTGTTTCATCTCACATTCTCACTCTTAGTGAAGCTCGCTAGATTTGTTAGGGCAACTTCAGTGCTAGCTAGTTTGAACCGAACAATGCTAGTGGGTCCCTTCGCCACTACTAGCGGAACATTCCATGGCTGCATCGTAGAGTTTGGTCGTGGGTCCCATCTTAGAGTAAACTAAATAACACAAAGGTACTCTTTTGCTTGGACACCTCACCTCGATGCCTCTGTTTCATGGAATGCATGTGTGATGCTGCAACTGATTAGTTTATTCGATTTATTGGCCAGGAGTCAAACCATACTTGATATACAAACTAAGGAATCCTTTTCTAGGTTCGGTTGCTCCAATGTGTAAATTGAACCATAATCTCTTTCTCTCTCTTCATTGTTCGAATTGCTCTTACACTGGAGCTACTCTTAACCTTTGTGTTATCGCTGCCATACTTAACACTTTGAGATAACACAATTTCAGAAGCTCTCCGCTATAACCTGAAAATGAGCTATCTCACTCTTCTATATTGGCTTTTACGGGAAAGGGATATCCGGTGATGTTGCTCTAAGATGTTGGATGTTGATCAATAGGCTTATATATGTCCGTTTCCGCAGCACGTGTGGGTGCTTATTCCTCAGGACAAGAGAAGGTCCGGTCCGGTCGAGCAACGCGACGCGAACTACAGACGAGTGAAGGACGGACGCGTCACCGTCAGATTGCAACCGCGAGTAGTTGGGCGGGACGGCAAACGGTTCAATTTCAGGGTGCATGGGCAGGAGCAGCACAAAACGCATGTTTCCACGAGCAGGGCGCCAAAACAACCAAACCGATTGCGTTGCATGTCTGTGCTGCCTGCTGCTGTCTCTGTCTGCCGTCCGCTCGCGCTCACGGCATGATGACACGACTGGGATGGCGCCGGCCGGCCGGCCCGGTTCCTTCGTTGACATCGACCAACCGCAACTAGCTCACCGGCCCACTTCTGTCCCTAACGCAAACCCATGGGCGCGGCTCCTGTTCTTGTGGTTCACTGAGGCCAAACCTTCTAGAGTAAAACATCTGACGGATGGTGTCTGCACGAAGCAACCTAGCACACTACTCGTAGTAGCTAGCAGGATCTTCTGCTCGGGTCCTATCCTACTGAGTAAAGCACACATAGAGGTCTCCAAACAAAGACAAAGTGTCAGCATGATAGCAGTGTTAGTGTATAACAAAAAAGTGAGAATGCAGCATGCTAAAGCAACAGGCAGCCGGCAACAACACCGGGGGCTCTAGTGTCGGCGGCCCGGACGTGATGGGCGCTGACGCCGACCATGGAAATAAAGCATGCACGCAACAATCATCTAATGCTCTCTGCTACATCTCGACGTGCAGTGCGGTGATGAGCAAAAGAGACGGGCACCCGGTCCGTACCCACCGTACTACCCCTCCGCCTCCAGTGATCCGGCTCCTTCCCCTAGTACGCTTCAGCTAAGCTCAGCCATCAGCGCGCACGTCAATACCATGGCCATTGCCAACTACCCAAGCAAGATCTCGCATGCAAATCCGGCGGAATGCAACGGCGACCTTTGTCTCCGCGCCTGCTGCCAGTTCGTGAGAGGCGAATGTTAACGCTTCCCAATAATTCAGGATTAACAAAACGGATGAGCAATGCTGTCAATAAAGGGGAAAAAAGCAGATTAAAGATACGTGGTGAAGGATTACAAACCAAGCAAAGGGTTCAATTTTCGTCTCCTGGCATACCGCCCCCGTGTCAGTAGTACGTAGCGTGTCTCCGTGTGTGCCTGAATGCACGTAGGCGCTGGTGTCGACGATCGATCCGTTGTCGCTGTCCTGAGGCGAATTCAGTTGCCTTTCAATTCATTGATATGATCCATGTTTGCAGCGTGTCTATATCGAATTATTGCAAAACACACGTGCCACACCAAACGTACGTGTCGTCGGCGTGTCGCGGTCAGCATGGAGACGGAGCCCATGATCGATCTCTCTTCGAATCTTCCCCGTACTGCCAGCGTTGAATGCTCGAATTGATAAGACTCTGCTGCTAGATTAGACAACAGTGGTGGTAGTACATCTTGCTCGGTCGGCACTGAACAATCTCTGCACAAGCGAATGGACCAATGGTCCAAGAGTTATAGAACTCAGCTCTAACCATGGACCCCCAGTTAGTTAGCTAGCCAAACAATCACAGATCTCACTTCTGATAAGAATTTGAGGTTTGATTTTCATGCAGCTATCAGCGTACGTGGTGCCAACGAAGACGACGAAGAACCTTTTCATAGTAAACGGATGGTGGTATGGTTCTAGTTTAGCACCATGCATGCAGCTAGGAGCGTGGCTCCGAAGGAGAAAGAACCTTTTTCGTAGTAAACTGGTGGTAATTTTGTCATTCACATGGAGTATATCTGTCTCGATAACTGAGAAGCCGATCCATCCATGCAAGGGAAATACTACCACGCACTTGATCCCAGGAGCATTAAACAATATATGCATGGTTTGTTGACTTTGCGTTTTTATTTATTTTTTCATTCTGGTTGGAGACTCGAAGTTGCTTCCATGCCGAAGTGTATTGAAGCAGAAATGAGACCCTTACCGGAAAACAAGGAAACCAGGATCCCTCAAAACAGTAGGTCCGGAGCTCTCAACGACCGCCAAGAAATCAAAACCAATTGTTAATTTAGTGCAGTTCCTTCTCAGGGAAAGATGGATCAGATAATGTGGTGTGTTCGTGCACAATGATCCACAGCCTAATAAGATACTATCTAATCCTGTCGGCAACATAGACACTTCACGGTTCGATCATCAGTTCAATCATATATATCGCTGAATGTTTCAGGAACAGGCCTGGAGAGCAATCATTGATTGCTATACGTTGGACAAGATTTGTTTTTGCCCCATCTTATTGTTTATAAACTGGGTCTCTGGGAGTTGACAAACTGAATTGAGTTCTGCGAACAGGTCTTTCTGTTTCAGACCTACTACAAGGCTACAACTACATAAGAGGCAGCAGCTGATGAGATAATGTTATGCAATTGGAGACAATTTATATTACTCTGTCTATCTAGCTAAGTCGGTCTCTCTAACTGACAGCAGCATGGCAGTTGAGCGGTTGAGGATTGGATCGGAGGAGTGCAAAGCCTTAATTTCTTATATACGTACATCATCAATTACCTAGTCAAGAAGGATTTGATTAGAAGCATTAGAAAATGTGAACTCGATCAGATAAAGCTCTACATTAGGAAGGACATCTATCGTACTTAATTTGCTGCCAACTAGATATGGTATTATGAATCTGTCGTCTTCTATATGATTCCAGTTGGAATGGCAGGCCCCTCCTCGTGCAGCTGCTGGTTGGAACTGTCCTCGTGCAGCGACCCCCAGTTGTTCATAGTTTAGCACGTGGCAACGAACCAAGACAATTTCACAGCGGATGGTTCCGTACCACCTTGTTTAGATTCATGTAATGGAATCTAGATGGACCGAATCATTATCGCTGGAAAGTAGTACGGAGTACTAATCAACTGGAATCATGTAGTAGAAAACTAACTTCCAAATAAGTTGCGTAAAGCACAAGCCTCAACAATTTTCAGCACCCTTGATATCCATGGGGTATCGTGTAATAGGATGCACTCGTATTCAGTATCTAATTTGTTCTTTTCTTTTGTGGACAAAAGTGCGACGGCAACATCAATGCTCAATTGTTGGATCAGATTGATAATTGGACACGAACAATGTAAGTGGGGATCGATTTGCGGATCTGGAGTACGCACTCATGGTCCACTGATGACAAGTGGAATGCATGATGAACAAAAACAAACAAAAATGTAGTACGATCATCCTACATGAAGGAATACGCCAGGACCAACACAACACCTACCGAGATCTCGCCCTAATTGAAGTTATGATTTATGAAACACAATGAAAAGTTCGTGACTTTATTACCTACCGTACCTTCTTTCAGTACCAAATTAAAACAAATAGATTCACCAACAAATGATTGAGACATAATGAATATTAATTAAAAGCAAAGCATGACGAATGATTATAAACGAAGCAAAAACTTCGCTCGCCACACATATGGGGTGGAGGAGATAAAGAAAAGAAGAAGCAAACTATGTGAAAGAAACGAAATGAAGAGATGGTTCCCCCCGGGACGACTCGGGGGTGATACGCCCCGCCACTCACAGTCACCCCACCCTCGGCCATCTCTAGCCGCCGCCGCCGCCGCTCCGGCAAGCTGTGGCGGCGGCCCGCTACGAAGCCAAAAAGGCCCCTCGCAGCAGCTCCAACCCCCATCCTCGCCCTCCTACCCTCCCTTCTCCGTTCATCTTCCCTGAGCAAGGTGGCCGACCGGGACCGGAAGAGGCCAGATCAATCCAAGCCCCCTAGGCTCAGATCCGTCAACCCCGGACCTGGATCCAACGTGTAGTGAGGCTCGCTGGTTGGCGGGTGCCCTTGAGGTTCCTCTTCATGGGCCACCAGCGACGCGTAGGGTGGCCGGCGACATCCCACATCCACGCCACCTTGGTCTAGATCCGGTGACCCAAGGCCCGGATTCAGCCGCATAAAGGCTGGCCTAGCGGCTCAACGGGGTCTCCATGGTGGTGGCACCCAGAGCGTCCACTCCCTCTCTCCCTCAAGCTAGACGTGCCATCGTTGGCGACGGCGGGCGGGTCCGGCAGTGGGGGTGGACGTGGCGCAGTGGCTCCAACGGATGCTGAAGGAGGCCATCACCGTCACCATGTTTGTCCACATCCGCGACGATGGCATCGCCTTATTCCATCCCTAGATCAGGTCAACGAGTGCGCAGCGGGTGAGGTTGGCCCGAGGAGGAGGAAGCGCTTGCAGTGGCGCTCCTGCTCGTCTCCCGCTGGCTTCTCTGCGCGGCTCTGGACACGAGGGTGACCTCCTCTGGGGGCTCACAACTATCTGTGGTGTCCTGCGTTGGCTCCGCACCGGCGACGCTCGCGCCCACCGTTAGGCTCCAAGCACTTTCAGGCGCTTGGGCCCTACGCGTCCAACAACAGTGGCTTGGATAGCAGCGCTGTTTCAGCGTGGCGGTAGGTGCTCGCGGTCGCGGGACATGGCATAGGTGACCCACGTGAGCTCAACGACAGCTACAGATGGAAGAGCTAAGGGTCTACAAAGGCACCGTGGCACTACCCATCATCGGCAAGTCCATATTACTGCATTGCGCTCTCTGTTGGATCGTCTTCCGGATGCTGATGGTCAACTGGTTTGCCATTGCTATCCTCATAGCTATGAGATGTGGGCTACAATTTTGGTTTGGGGACTTGCGAAAGCCGTGCAGACCTGATTGTGCGATCGACGAGGACACCAACTGGCGCCGTTCACCTCCATGGAGGCATCAATGCAGCCTAATTGTAGCGCATCGCTCTCCTACAGGTGAAAACTTAGCTCTAGTTACCTAGAGCCGGTGGTGGTGGCGTCAGCAACGGTGCATCCCTCTTGAGGGCGCCACCATGGAGGAGCTAGCTTTGACCCCAACCTTCCGTCTAGTAGGGTTCAGGGTGTCGATGGTGGCGTTCGTGGACGTTACTTCCTTATTGAAGGCATTGATACATGCACACCTGCCTCTGCCTCCGCCCACGCTAAAAGTGTGTCCTTGTGCTTGTCCTAGCTACCCTTCTTCCATGTCTCACTCTGCTATCCTCCTAGGTGAGGCTAGCACTGGTTGTCGGTCGTACCTGTGTCCGATGAGCGTCCTCCTCTGGCACCTCTGCTCCATCGATGCTCTTCTTGATGGTGCTTAGAAAATCTTATGCCGGGTGGGGGCTCGGATGTACTGTATGTCTCGCCATCAGTAAAAAGGAGGTCACCGTGTTCGATGATCTTGGGATTGCGTGTCTGTCACCACTCTTAGTCTCTATTCCACACTGTTTGTTCCCATTCCACATTTCGCGTCTCAGGTAGAGGACAGCAGTGGAGCTCAACCTAATAATGGGTTGGGATCTGGACCAAATCCAAACCAGTCCAGATGTGCATGCGTCGATTATTTAGCCCACCCCAATCCAGTCCGTCGCTATAGAAACTAGCCCAGCCTGAAATGTCAACGCTGTCCGGCAGCACCGCAGTATCCTCCAGAGCGCCGGCAGTTGACTCGCGGCTGCGTACGTGCGGCGTCAAGCACCTGTGACCGAAGGAAACCGAAGGAAACCAGTTCACTACTTTACGAGACCAAACCAGCCCATTATTTTCTTTAGCCCATTTTCATCCAAACCTTGAAGGCCCAAATAAAAAACCAAACTAAAAAACTGGTTTGAGCCCAAACCATTCTCAGGTTGAAGTGGAGCGACGTAGCTACGAGGAGTGGTGCGGGGAAAAAAAGGCTCCGGTGAAAATGGCAAGTATTTTGCTCGGTGGCGGCACAAATCGGTGATCGTTTAGCGGCTCACGACTAGCGTCTACACTTACCCTAGGGTTATCTTTTTGTTTCTCCTTTATGCTAGTATTTTATTGGTGTCGCTGTGTTGTTGTAATCTCTCTCTTCCTCATTGCACTTCTCGATCGGAGATTGTATTTGGATTGACGCCATGCCCTTTCACCAACTGAGGGTTCTCCTCAAGCATCTGTAGAATGAAATGTAGGTGGGGATAACTTAATACCTCGAAAGTCTAAAAAAGAAATGAAGAGATAAGATAGGCCCTATGAGACCCATCATGAGTGAACGACCGTTAAACATGAACCGGAAGGTTTGGCATTAGATTGTCACATTTTCGAAGGTTTGGCTGATACTTTCCGTGATGATAAGTTGGCTAATGTTATTTTGTTATGAGATAAAAACACTGTAGCATGGTTCATAAGACTGGCGGATAAGTTCGAGTGACTTTAGCTACTTAAAAGTTTCCTAGCTAAATTTTAGTTAGGGTGTTTGAATATTCAACTAATAGACTCAGCTCAATTTTTGTTGGCATTAGCTGGAGTAAAATAGGTAAACTCAGCAAAACTTTAGCTGATCTTAACTGAACTATTTAGATGACTAGCATTTAAACTCAACTAAACTTTAGATGATCTTAGCTGAACTATTTAGATGCCTAGCATTTAAACTCAACTAAACTTAAGATGATATTAGCTGGACTATTTGGATGCCTAGCATTTATCTGATGTATCAAATAGACAGGTACTTTTTTTTGAATATGACCTTTTTAGGTACTAAGTACTGTCTGTAGAAAAAATGGGAAAACAGCACGGTGGCGACCACATGTCTGCCAGTACGCTGACGAGGAATCCTTTCCACGCTCGGTGGGGACGTGGGCTGAAATCTATGGTCTTGGGCCGAGTGCTACCGCTTCACTGGTTTCTGGCTTCTCGTTTTGTTTGCTGCTCACAACTCATTTCAAAGAAAATACGCAATTAAACATATCATCAAAGAAAATAAATTTAGTCAAAATAAATAAGGAAAATGTAGGTAAAATAAAATAATTCCACTGAGAAAGGTAAAAAAATCACATAGTGAAGAAAATAAGAAAATGAAAAAAACATCTCGCTATTAATATATGAACAATCGAGAATAGACGAACGACGAACATCTCACAGTTATTGTAGGAACTCGGAACATTAAAAGATACGATGTATGGAACATGAAGACTTTCAAAGTAGTGAAGAGGGTGAAGAAAAATGAAAAATATAAAAGAAACGAAGAGAAGTAGAACAACCACGTAGCCAGAAAATAAAGAAAAAGGGAAGAAAAATTGAAAGGAAAAAAGTTATTCTCATTATGGGCCTAAACACATGCACTCGAAATGGGTCTTCATGGCTGCATCCTGGCAAATGTCTGCTTTCTTCTAATCGGGCCGTACAAACTGCTAGGCTAAGAAATAACTAATGGGCCGAGTTAATTATATATAGAATCCACACAGTATAGGCCGGTACGGACTCTCTTTTTTGGCGACATGGCCGGTACGGACTCTGTAAACAGATTTATTTCCTTTTCGATCGTGAACGAACTCGACATCCATCCATCATATATATATACGTACTATGCAACGACCGGCCAAAGCCAAAACGCATACAAACACGCACATCTTAGTCTGGTGATAACCCACGTCGAGGTCTAACGCCAACATCGTCCGCCTCTGACCTTTAAGCCATGGCCATGGCCGAGGAGGGCAACAGGATTCAAATGGCTGGGTCTGATTATTCTCGAGCAGCGCCAGTTGAGTGACTTGATGCGGGTCCTAGACGACGAAAGGCACGACGACAGCTTCACGGCTGCCGCGCTGCTCTATCGCGTCATATTTCGTGACCGTCTCAATGCGGCTGTCCTTGCCTGCAAGAAGACGCCGGCAAGGACGCGCACCAGATTTTCCAGGACCTCTGGCGACTGGGATTTCAGGCCAGCCAGAAGGCGAAACACCTTGTATACAGCCTCGGTCGACTGGCAATTCAGGGCCTGCAAAAGACACTGGACCTTTGGAACGACCAGCTCGATTGCAACGACGTCCCTGCGCCGGCTGCCGCCGCCGGAGGAAACGATGGGAATGGTATCACGGAGTGTAGCATCTGCTTGCAGGAGTTTGTGGATGATGAAGACGATGCCATATTGATGCCATGTCAATTGCATGAGCATAGGTTCCACCTGATCTGCATTGCCAGGTGGTTGGTGATCAGCAAGACGTGCCCTGTGTGTCGCTGTGATCTGTCAGAACTGTCCACTACTAATGCACATGATCAGTGAAGTGAAGCTAATCTTTTTCTTTTGCTTTAGTAGTAGGCTAGCTAGTAGCCTAGAGTTTGTCAGAGTTATTGCCAAGTGATTCGTATATTCATGGTGATTTTTCATTTTTTGTGGTGTTGCATATGAAGTTTGATTTTTCAACTTTTGAATTTTGTTAATTCATGTTGCAGTGGCTATAATTAACTAGATGCTCCAACAAAAGTGGATTTTGATATGTTTCCATCAAGATGGAGATGCCATCTAGATGCACTTCTTTTCGATGTTGCAGCACTTGTAACTAGATGTCTCAACTTCATAAATGAAAACTGTTAAAGCAATGTTATTAAGGTTTACAATGTCTCTGATGGCTCTACAAATGGCCGATTTTATGTATCTAAATGTTTCTAGATTTGAGACATATAATGTTTCTAGATATAAAGCAATCTATACAATGATGCCATCTGTAAAGCCAATCAAAACTTCCAATCAAATTGAACGAATTTGATAGTTATTAAGGTACCAAAGTTAGACAATTATAAGAGTTGAAGGACCATAAATGAGCTTAATGAAGCACTTTAGTTTTTTAGGTATATATTTGTGAAACATTATATATTTAAATTTACTTATCAATGAAAATTTATATGCATTAAAATATATATCTACACTTTTTTTGGATTGCTTGTTCTGAATACGAATCTGATTTTTTTGAAACATAATCTATATGTTTGAAGTTCTCATATTTTGAGTTATTCAAACGAACTCAGATCGAGAAATGACTAAACCCAAAGTTGCAGATTTCAACTAGACTATTTTGTACTTGATGAATTTTTCATCTAAAATCATGTATGGGTTCAAAATTTTGTTTCAAATTCTCATACTTTGAAATTCAGAATTTTGAATTATTCGAAGAAACCTAGACGAAGAAATAACCAAAATCAAAGTTATAGACATCGATAAAACATATTTATACTTTTATTAGAGAAAATTTGGTACTAAAGGTCCTAATCGAACTCGACATTTATTGAGCTCTTGGCTGGTACTTATAGAGTGCCGAAGCACTTACATGCCTATATGCTAGGATCAGTCCTATGACTATAGGTAATAGCCAATGGCTGAGGAACTAACTCTACTTTGGTGAATGACAAATATAGTCTAACAGTACCAAATCATTTTCCTTGTCATAAACGAACTCACGTCCATACGTCCGGCAATATATATATAGCTAGCTATAGGTCGCGTTCTTGGTTCGTGCACCGGCAACACCGCCGCCTCGCGTGAAGTACGAATCCAACGATCCACCCACCCCTGGCTTCTTCTTCAACCATGGCTTCTTCAACTACCGGCAACACCGCCGCTTCGGTCGTGAACGTTCCTTCGAGCTCAGCTACACGAAGCGGCGACGGTTTTGCGCCACCGAGGTCAGTCAGACTTGGCACGGATGGTTCTCGGTCTGGCCGACGCCGACCTTCGTGACGCGCCCGCGACGTGGCTCGACGTATTTAACCATCTCATTACGGCTGTCCTCGGCTTACAAGACGCCAGCAACGACGAGCAGCAGATTTTCCGGTGTCTCCGTCCGCTGGCGATTCAGGCCCTCCGGGAAGCACTAGACCATTGGCAAGAGCAGCTCGAGCGCTTGGAGAAGGAGGATGACCATTGGCAAGAGCAGCTCGAGCGCTTGGAGAAGGAGGATGACGACGGCGCTATCACGGAGTGTAGGTGTAGCATTTACTTGGGGGAGGACGATGGTGTCACGGCAGAGTGTTGTAGCATCTGCTTGCAGGAGTTTGGGGATGGTGAACAGGTCTGTGTGATGCCATGTCCATCACAAAGGCATGAGTTCCACCTGGACTGCATCACTAAGTGGATGGAGACGAGGAACTCGGGCCCTCTCTGCCGTCACGAACGGCCCACTTCAGTAGTAGACTGGTTTGTCAGAGTTATTGGCGAATAGTGGAGCTGATGAAGGCATAGGGCTACAGAGGTGATGGGCCGACGATAGCAGAGAGCTAGAGAGCGAGGGAAACCCTGCCGGGGTTCTGGGTTCAGAGCTCCTCACCGTGATTTGTTTTCATGGTGATTTTGCATTTTTTTTTGAGGTTGGAAGTTGCAACATATGAAGTTTGGGTTTAATTTAGTGGCTCTAATTAACTAGATGTTCCAACGAAAAAATGAGTTTGTTGAAATGACCTTTCTCTGAATGTTGCACACTGGATAAGTGAATTTTGATATGTTAACACGGAGATGATGTCCCAAGAACTGGTTTTGATCTAATGGCATTTTTTTTATGAATGTTGCTGATTTGCTTCGCCGAGATGAAGCTGGAAATCGAAATTTGTTATTACTGTTTTTAGATGAATTATTGATGGTGCAATAGTCTGTTTTATGGATGGTAGTCATTTAGTTTGTTTCAATCTTTTTTTTTATTATAATGGCAGCAGGGTTCCTTTAGACGTTTCATAAGATGATTTGACATGTGTTGCAATAATTATGTTTTGATGTTGTAGCAACATATCAAACTATTTAATTTTGATCCCAGAGTCATTTGAAAACCACAAAATTAAAACTGCCTCAGGGTTAACATTGAACAGTTTTGCTAGTTGATGTACCAATGTAAGATAAAGGTAAGCGTTGAGGAACAATACATGAACTTTTTTTTTGAGGGAACACGAGGGGCGCGCGCCCCTACTGGATTTTATTGAAAAAAAGTATAGTACAAACAAGAGTTACAGGCTTCACATGACAATACATGAACTTAATCAAGTAATTTAGTTTTACTAAATATTTACAAAAAATATATATTTAAATTTACTCAATAGTAAATATTTATATATATTAAAATATTTTTCTATAGTTTTTTGTATTTCTTCTAAATATGAATCAAAATTTATTTAAAATATAATCTATATGTTTGAAATTTTCATCATTTGAATTTTTATAAAATTATTCAAATGAACTTAGACGGAGAAATGACCAAACCTTAGGTTCTAAATCACGACAAGATATACTATTTTGTAGTTGCTGACTTTTTCATATAAACCATTTTGGATCCCAAAATTCGGTTAGAATTCCTCATATTTGAATTATGAAATGAACTCGGAAGGAGAAATGACCTAAATCAAAATTGTACATCACGATCAGACAGATTATACCTTTATAAAAACAAAAAATAGAAGAAAGGAAAGAAAAATGGAAGGAAGAAAACAAAAGTAACCTAAATGCTAACATGAGCACGTTCACACTTTAAACAACACGCCTGCACACCCTCCCACAACTTCTCATCCTTTACCTGCACCCTGCCGTCCTCCCCCACCGGCCATCGCAACATGACTTTGTCTCCCTCCTCTCCGGTGACGTCCCCGGCGGCTAACCGACGGCCTCCACGCTCGCGCCCCCTCCCGTCCCTTCCCCCTCACCCATCCCCCGCAACAGCTCCTCGTGCCCGCATGCAAGCATACAACCATGGGGAAGCGGCGGCTGCGACATCGCCGGATCTGGCCGCCACGGCAGCGGATCTTCTGGATCTAGTGGCAGCGGCCATGGATCCAACCCAGGTAGGTGTCGTCCTCCTCCTTCGTTCTCCCCTCTCCTCTCCTCCTCCTTCTCCAACTCCAGCGACCCAGGTTAGAGTTCCGGAGAGCTCATCCCATCTCCTCTCCTTCTCTTCCAACTCTAGCTCCAGGGACCCAGGTAAGGGGCAGGAGGAAGGGAAAGAAGGTGGCCACTGTCAACGGTAGGGTCGGTGGGGCGGTGCGCGGCTAGGCGGTCAGAGGTATGAAAGGAGAAAGACGTGGTGCAAGCGGATGGGTGTGCAGGCCGACATCCAAAACGTAATTCTCGTTGTGGGCCTAGACCATGCATAGTGACAAATGTCTGCTTTCTTTTAATCGAGACGTACAAACTTCTGGGCTAAATAATAGTAAGTTATGGGCTGAATTCTTATAAAAAATAACTATTGGGCTGAATTAATATAGAACGGTAATGCTCTATCTAGAACGTTCGACGCGTTGAACGCGTGGCAGGCCTCAAGTGGGCCGGCGGGGCGGTATCGTCGTTTCCGCCCCCTCACTCTCTCGCTCGCACCGCGCCAACGATGCTGCTGCTCCGCGCCGACGCCACCGCCGCGCAGCGTCGCCGTCGCGCGCACCGCTCCCTGCTGCGCGCTGCACCTGGGGGATCAGCCTTGCGTGCGCTTGCTCCCTTCTCCCCTCTCTCTCTCTCTCGCGCCTCCATAGTTTCTCGAGCAGCTCGAAAATGGCGGCAGCGGCCATGGATCCACTGGATCCGCCGGCGGCGCACGCGAATCTGCCAGATTCAGCGGCAGCTGCCTCGGATCCACGGGATCCGTCGGCAGCCGCGGCGGATCCGCGCGGCGGGGCGGCCACGAACCCCCGGCGGCCTAGGGTTTCGGCGACGGTGGCGAGATCCTCCCTCCTCCCCATGCTCCTCCGCTCCCTCCCCCCATGGTGCACGGCAGCGGCCGTGGACCGCGGGATCCGGCGGCGGCGGCCGCGGATCCGTGCGGCGGGGCGGCCACGAACCCTCGGCGGCCTAGGGTTTCGGCGACGGCGGCAAGATCCTCCCTCCTCCCCGCGCTCCTCCTTCCTCCTCCCCATGCCGGCGATGGCCGCGAACTCGGTGGCCTAGGGTTTTGGTGAGTGGACAACGCCCAGAACTGGCGACAGCGGCGGTGAATCTGGCCACTGCTGACGTAGATCTGGCGAATCTGGCGACGGCGGCCATGGATCCTCCTCCTCGTCCCCTCCTCCTCTTCCCCCATCTCAGGATCTAATGTTTCTATTGGTGTACCCGCTGTGTTTCAGTGAGGGGTTTTCAATGTTTCGGGCCACTGATTTTGAGATGTTTTGGGCAAACCCTCCCCCTCCTTTCTCCCCTTCTCGTGATCCAATGTTTCTTTTATGTTCCACTATGTTTCAACACTTTTTTCAATGTTTTGGCTGGTTATGATGAGATGTTTTCACAGATGATGAGATTATTTCTCTGATGTTGCTCCCCCTTCCCTCACCCCGCTCCGGTTCTAAATGTTTCTGTGGCCGGTTCGCCCGTGCTTTATTGCTTCGGTCTCAATGTTTCGCGCAGATGATGAGATGCTCCCTCTGATGTGCACTCCCCTCCCTTTTCCCATCATCGTCCTCTAGCATGTGTTTCAACAAGGGTTTTTGGATTGTTTCTTTTTTATTTCTCAGTTTGTTTCAATTTCAGTATGTTTTTTTCTAGTTTCAACAAGGTTTTTCGATGTTTTAGCAAAGCCTCCCTCGGTGTAGATTGGGTTTTTCCGGCGAGGGGGTGGTGTTGGGGCGGGAGGTGGTCTGTGTTTTTTTTATGTTTCAATTTGTGTTTCTTCATTGTTTCATTAGGCTCTCGGCGAAGTTTCCCGGCGAGGTGGATGTGGTTCGAGTTTTATTTCATTTGTTTCTCTCGGTTGTTTAAGTTGGGTCCCCTCGGTTGTTTCATTTTCATACTTTTTTTGTTTCATAGGGATTTCGGCGATGCCCTGACGAGGCTCTGGCGAGGCACGACGAGGCTCCGACGGACTTTTCGCTGAAGGAGGCAGGGGGTGCGAAGGCCGCGCGGAGCGGGGCGAGGGTGCGCGAGGGCTTGCGTGTGCGTGTGTGCGTGTTCGAGGTGGAGCGGCTGGGGCGTCGGGGCACTGCGGAAAGATGGGCCGGGCCCTGCTAGCGTCGGCGTTCTATCATAGAACGTTCGATCGCTAGCAGGTCCTAATATAGAATTAACATGCAGTCCCCAAACTAGCCAGCAGGGTACTTCGGACTGCGAACTGCATTAACAAACTGGTTTATTTTCCTTTTCCTAAAAGAACTCTACATCCATAGAATACAACGACCGGCCATATATATCCCTTGATGAAAGTCGTAACGCGTGCAAACATGTACACATCCTCCTATAGCAGATCTTGCTCTGGTGGTAACGACGTCGAGGGCAACAACAACATCCTCGTCGGTTGCATCTTTCAACCATATGGCCGACGAGACCGACGGCGACGTGCTTCGACAGCGGGTGTTTCTAATCCTAGAGCAGCGCCAGCTGCGTGACGCGAGGCGGGTCCTGAACGACCAAACGCACGACGGCGGCTTGGCGCCTCCCACGCTGATCTTGCTCGCCGTGTTTCGCTACCATCTCAATACGGCTGTCGCACGTGCCTTGCAGGACGCCGGCAACGACGAGCAACAGGTTTTTCTGGACCTCCGTGGGCTGGCGATTCGGGCCCTGCGGGACACACTAAATTCCCTTGACGAGGAGCCCGAGCGCGTGCGGCAGTCCGTCTTCACAGAGGTCGTTCTCCCTGCGCCCACCGCCGCCACCGCCGCCACCACCGTCGCAGTGATTTCCCAGGAGAAGCAGGCGTTCCGCGCTGCCGGAGAGGAGAGTGACGACGGTGACACGGTGTGTAGCATCTGCTTGAAGGAGTTTGTGGATGGTGGACAGGTCACCGTGATGCCGTGTCCATCCCATGCGCATAAGTTCCACCCGGATTGCATCGCCAAATGGTTGGAGATCAAGAACACATGCCCTCTCTGCCGTCACGAACTGCCCACAGTCCGAGATGAAGGAAATCAAAATGTGGTATTAATGTTTTTTAGTCGAATTATTGGTGTTGTAACAGCCTGTTTTGGAAGGTAGCTAGTGATTTAGTTTGTTTCAAAATTTTCTTATTCTATTGCAGCAGCGTTCCTTTAGATCCTCTAGATGTTTCATAAGATGATTTGACAGCATGTTGCAATAATTATGTTTTGATGTTATCCACTGAAAAAATAGCGTGCTATAGTGCCAAAATAGCGCTACTATAGCGTCCAGAAGCAGCTACCGCAATGCTCATCAGCATGCTATAGCGCCGAATAGCATCAAAATAGCGCCGCTATAGAGTTTTGGCTAAGCTTTCACTACATTTTATAGCCCGCGATATTTTTCATGGATGTTATAACAACATATCAAAATTGTTTGTCGCAAAAACAAAATCAAAATTGTTTATAGTGTTCTGATCCTAGAGTCATTTGAAACCCCACTTAAACCCTCATCAGGGTCAAAACTAAACGATTTTGATAGTTGATGTCTCAAAGTTACACAACTGTAAGAGTTGACGTACAGACCATAAATAGAATTAATCAAGTACTTTATTTAGTTTTTTAGTTACTATAAAATTATATATTACATTTACTTATTCTAAAAATTTATATGTACCCATATATGCCAACAACTTTTCTAGGATTTTTGCTCTAAATGGGAATCCCAGTTTATTTAAAATATAATCTATATGTTTGAAGTTCTCATGTTTTTTTTAGAAGGGCCGGCAAAAGCTTTGCCAGGATTTATATTAGACGAATAAAAAGAAAAGGCAAGTGCCAGCCCGGTTTTTAACTGGAAACCAGGCGGAAGAACCATACAAATAGGAGGGTACCCAGTTTTTTTTAGAAGTTCTCATGTTTCAATATTATGTTTTTATATTATTCAAATGAACTCAGATGGAGAAATGAACTAACATGAAGTTCTAGATTGCAATGAGACACACAGCTATGTACTTGATGACTTTTTCATCTAAACTTTCAAGGTCCGAAAATTTGGTCTGAAGTCTCACATATTTTGAAATTCAAAATTTTTACTTATTCGATTTAACTAGGAACAAATAACACAAATCAAAGTTACAGATATCAATAAGACTGATTATACTTTCCAAAAAGGTTAGTTTTGGGTTTAGATAACAAGTAGTAGGGTTGAAGCTAAAGCTAGTCATTTATTGACATATATACTAATTAATTGATGGCCATAAAAACAATCAAATTTCTTGGTTGGAAGTGCCCTAAAATAGCCAGTAGTAGTTGAGATTCGGAACTGCGTTAGTAATACGTGGAAAACTTCTACAATAGTTCTGAGAGAGAAAGAAAAAATGAAAAGGAAAAACGAAAATGAAAAATGAAAAACCATGTAAACCAAAAAACAAAAGGAAAAAAAGGGAAAACATAGTAGAAAAGAGAAAATACAAAAGGAAAAAAAACGTAATTCTTATTTTTTTAGGGGAAGGTAATTCTTGTTAGGGGTATAAAACATATATGTGAGCCTTCATATCTGCTTTGATGGATGGGGGCGGATGCCCCAAGCTTTGATGCGAGGTCTGATCAGATCGGACTCGGAACTGCATTAGTCCTCTCGGATTCATTTCCTTCTCCTAGACGAACTCGACATCCATAAGGCTCGGCCGGCAATATATATATATATATAGCGAGCTATAGGTCAAGCGTTCAGTTCGTTCGTGCACCATCAGCAACACCGCCGCCTCGCGACCACGAGAACCCACGATCCACCCACCCAACATCATCAACCGCCTCAGCTGGCATCTTTGATTGCCATGGCCGACGGGAGCTTCGAGTTGGAGGAAGGTGAGGTGGTCGACTCGGTCGTGAGCGGTCCGTCGTCGTCGTGGGCCGCCGCCGACGTTCAACTTCGAGCTCAGCTACAGGAAGCGGCGACGGTTTTGCGCCGACGAGGGCAGCCAGACTTGGCAAGTCTCGCTCTCGGTCTGGTCGAGGCCGACCTCCATCACGCAAAGTGGGTTCTTGACGACCCTGTGCGCCGCGGCGGTGGCCGCGGCGGCAACTTCTCGGGTGACCCCGCGCAGTTCGACGCGTTCCGTCACATCATCCATGGGCGTCTACTCAGCTTACAAGAAAATGGCTACGACGGGGACGTTTCTGAGGCCTTTCCAGCCATGGTGCTTGAGGCCGCTCAGTACGCTGCCCTACGCCTTGTACTGATGACCAGCCAGCAGGCCTATGACAACGGCGGCTTCGGCGCAGTCCCTGCGTCCGCCGCCGCCGTGCGTAGCCTCGAGAAGCTAACGTTCCGCGCCGCCGCCGGACACAGGGACGACGACGATGACTTCGCGGAGTGTACCATCTGCTGCGAGGAGTTTGTGGTTGGTGGGCAGGTCACCGTGATGCGTTGTCCATCTGGCGTGCACAAGTTCCACCCGCACTGCATCTCCAAGTGGTTGGCGATCAGCAACGTGTGTCCTCTCTGCCGCCATGAACTGCCTGCATACTGCGAGTAGTGTATATGACAAGTGAATTAAAGATTTGCGACGGATGACGTTGAAGCCACGGGGTCCGGCAGGCCGGTGCAGAGCAATGCCCCTCGGCCCGCAGGAGACGACCGGCCAGCAAGGCATCCAGATAGTACCAGGCTGAGATAGCGAGCCCGACAGAGGGCAACAACAGGTGGAAGAGAGCGGCTGGACAAACTGGCTCGAGTGCCTTGTTTCGTGGCGTGTAGCTTATGTAGTTTTTCTCTTCTTGCGTTGTTGGCTACTTCACATTTTGTTCCTTTATTTAGTTTCAGCTGGACTACAGTGAAGTGCACACTTTCTCTACTTTTGTTGTTGTTCTTATTTTGTTTTGGCTATTATAGCTTATGTTCCCAAAATTGTAAGCTCGAAATCTCTTGTACAACTTGTTGGTTGCAATAAATACAGGACCAAATGGTGGTACTTGGTCTAAATCAAATGGTATCAACAGAAGGTACGAATTGAGATACATGTGTGATCTATTCATAGAAAAAATTTAATACGATGGACATATTAATCATAGTAACTATCCAAAATTTAACAAATTTAGAGAGATACCAGGGGCATGATGACCAATGCCGGGGACACTAGCTTGTTGCGCCATTCACGTTAATCTACTTATAATGTGTTCCTTGAAACAGTGGATCTCAGGCGATGCATGATGATAGGATCGACTCACACTCTACTATCCTCAGCCTTTTTTTTTTGAGCCCGATGTAGATTTGTATATGCTTTGTAGAGTGTCTGGGCCAATCGTCTTTGCTCTTACATTCGTCGCTAGAAATCATCAATTTCTAGAGGCAGCTCTAGAAGTTCCAGTCTCCTCTACAAATCGATTTGATAGATAGTTGTTAATTAGAGCCATCTCCACATATTATTTTGCGTCTCTAGAAATCAATTTGAATAGACAATTATAAATTAGGGCCATCTCTACAACTTATTTCCTTGGAATTCGCTAAAGAAAATCATAAATTAGGCCAAAAATAGTAATTTTAAACCGGAAGAGACTTGCTAGGAAATCGTAAGTCACACGATTAAATGTACCACACGACTGGGAATCAAACTAGGACCTGTGGCCTCGTGGATAGCTCCGCTAACCACTCCTCCCCCAAAGTAGATGAAAAAGTGTTCAATTGCATGCAAAGTTATAGATATCGAGTACGTACTACAACTTTGGTTTCACTACAATATTGTTTCTAGTCGGTCAAAAGTATTTTTGGAGGTCTGTGTAAATCAAACACAACGGAGGCAAACAATTGTTCGCCTGCATTAATAAAATTGAAAAAAAATAAAAATAGTCAGTGCATTGATGAGCCTATTGACACGCCGTTGCCACCGCTCCCTAGATCCGCCGTTGCTCGCTCCGCTTACAAAAAGAGGGAGGGCGCGCAGGTTTGAGGACACATGGTTTTTACCATAACCATTGTGTGAACCTTTGTGTGATGAGTGATTGTCAACATGCCAACACAAGGCGTGTGTGTTCTTACTAACCGATGGCACGCGGATACGTGTCAAGCAATGGTGTCTCTTGGCTCATGTTGTCTGCATGTGTCGAGCTCGGAGACGGTGGTCGACGGTCGGTGAAGATCAAGTAGGGCGTGCCGTGCTGACGGACCGGGTGCGGTGAAGGACGGACGTGAGGCTTGGATCGAGGGACCTGAGGACCGGGTGGCCAGCCGTGGTGGCTGACAGCTGGGACATCGACGAGCGCAAGTGTACACGGCGGGGGATGCGTATGGGCTACGCTACTCGCGGAGGGTTTGGTGGTTTCGTCTCAAAACCATCGGCGGCGGGTTTCCCGGTTTGCGCCTCAAAACCGGGGCGGAGGTCCCGATGCGGACGGACGACACGTGGCGGCATCGGGGAGATTGCTTGGAAGCAAGGCTACCGGTGAGGAGGCGCGGTGGCCGTCGGATCAAGTGAAACCTGAGTTGGACCCTTATGCCCCTGGCTAAGTGGTGTGGCTCTTCATGTATCCAAGGGCAAAGAAGGAATGTAAAATAGACTTGCCCCTATAAATAAAGGATGAGGGTCTCCCTTCCCCCTCACCTCTTCTATTTCCATTTCCTCTTTCAGGTTTTTCCCTTCCTCTAGTTGCTGTGTGAGAGAGAGGTCTGCAAATCTTTTGATTTGTACTCGAACCAGTGCGTGGCAAGCAGAGCGCCTAGTCTCTGCTGTTTCCTCCGGGTTTAATCATGTGTCTGTGATTATTGAGATTTGAGTTGGTTTGAGCCATGATCTTTGAGGAGTAGCTCAACAACTTGGTGTTGTTTCATTATGTAAAATCTGGGATTTTTCTATGGAGATTTGGGTTGATTTTCGTTGAATTTTGTGGGGAACTCTTTCTGACTTAAGAGCGCTTTAGTTTCTGGAACAGACAAGCTGCTCTATCAGTCCTTCGGTTGGCTTTTCCTGTTCACTTCTTGTTTTTCTGGGCGTCCTCACCTGAGAGTCTGAGCTGCAGCGCTATAAGCACCAGCACTCCAGTGCCCGGTGATCTCTCGAAGAGAAGCGCTAGCAAGCCTGCATCTGGAGCTCAGACCGCTCACAAGGATTTGAGTCCCAGCGGCAGCTACAGGCATCTCCTGTCCCCTGTCTCCCTTTTGGTGTTTCTTCGTTTTGGATCTCAAGAAAAATCGATGATGGTCTAGTTCGGTCTGTAGACTAAAGTTCATCGATTTCTGTTGTTTGGTGCTGTGCTTCAGGTTCTGCAGTGGACTTGCGTGTGGAATCAGGCCACCTTGGTGTGCTCATCGATCCAGCCTCCGCACAAGTCTGGAACCTGTCGGTTCGTTTTCCCCAGCATATTACTAGCAGTAAGAAATTCCTTGATCTGGCTTGCTAATAGGAATACGTTGCTAGCAGGAATTTTCTTGTTCGATTGTGAAGGGTGCCTTCGTGCCCCAGAAATTTGTTTACTGCAGGTTGGTGCCGTGTGTGAGTGGCATATATGAACGTGCGTGTGCTGATGTTGTCAGGATAAAAGCTTTAGCTTTTTGCACACGAGATATTGTTCATGCTCTTCCATTTTGAAACTCATGATTTTAGATAGCAAATATTTTGGCTCTGTGTTCCATCGATCAGCTATATTCGAGCCATTTGTTATCTCTGAATTGGTGAGGAGATAGAACAATTTTTTTGCAGAATTTCTCGGCGAATTTTCACAAGCTCGATTTCGTGTTTCGCGCACAACTTTGCAATTCGTACTCCGATTCACTTGCCGTCTTGCGTTGGGTTTCTACCGTCCCAAAGAATTTATCTAGGTATTCCCGTCACCAGTTGACGTGAGTATTTTAGGCTTGGGGATTTTACTTCTTGGGGTTTGAATCTGGGACAGTGGCCAAATATTTCACAAGAAATTTGAGGCTCCCATTCACCCCCCTCTGGTCGCCGATTCCGGTCCTTCAATTGGTATCGGAGCCGGTTAAGGATCACATCACCTTAATCGGTCCGTGATCCCCGAAGGCGACATCATGGAGAACCGTGGGCTTGGAAAGCCACCGCACTTCGATGGCAAGAACTATCCCTATTGGAAGATCCGCATGTCGGCGCATCTCCAAGGGATTGATTCGCGTGTTTGGGAGATCTCGTGAGAATGCGGACTACGTGGTACTTGCTGCCCGTGTTGACCAAGCACGGATCGACCAACACAAGGCGAACAACACGCGTAACTGTCTTGTTTTCTCGCTCTTTCTATGAAAGAATTTGAGCGTGTTTCGATTGTGCTATTGCTCGAGAGATCCGGTCTAGACTGCGAAATATCATGAGGGTACCGCCTATGTCAAGACCCGAGACTCTATGAGACACACAAGAGAGAGTACGAGAACTTTGTTCAAACCGATGGTGAATCTATTTATTCTTTGTTCACTCGCTTTCAAACCATCGTGAACAAGATGAGGGCAAACAACCCTCGAGATGCCCTATGACGATCATCGAGAGCGCTTAAGCTTCTATATGCTCTAGATCGGAGGGTTTGGGAAGTAAAGGTCTCGGCGATCATCGAATCGCCCGGCTATGAGACTCTCCTTTGTGGATAAGCTGTTCGCAAGCTCAAGTCCACCGAGATTGACCACCGGACGCGGCGAGGATCGAAATCCGTTTGCCCCTACCATGGCTTTGGTCTCGGTGTACGGGAGGTTCAAGTTCTTTGACTAACCCTTCACAAACCGTCTTTTGCCCCGTCTTCTCTAGTCTCGGCTACGAGAGGAGCGAGATGGAGGCTCTTGGGGACGACGAGCTCGCCTTGGTGATTAGCCGGTTCTCACGGTTTCACAACAACCGTTTGAATCGCCGGCGTGGTATCACCAAGCAAGGATGCTTCGGGTGTGGAGATCCCGACCACTACGTCGCCAACCGTCCCAAGGCCGACAAGAACCACTACAACAACAAGAACGACTACAAAAGCGCAAGGACAAGCACGAGTCCTCGCACCCAAGTACAAGTACAAGTACAAGGGAGGATTCGACAAGGAAGCTGTCAAGAAGAAGTACTTTGAGAAGCAAGAGGCAAGGCAGCGAGCTTTCCTCGCATCCCTCAGCGATCTCGATGACGACTCCGACAGCGGCTCTCCTCCAAGTGATGATGAGGCCGAGCAGAAGGTCGAGAACAAGTTCAACGGGCTGTGCTTCTTCGCTGACTCCAAGCTGGGAGGCTACTGCACCATGGCGCTCAATGAGTCTACTCCAAGCATTGAGAAGAACGACGACACCGAGCCTGAGGTAGAAAAAACTCCTGAATCTCTTGCTGCTGAGGTCGATAGCTTGACTACCACTTTGCTTAGACAAGATGCTCTGCTTAAGCTTGCTGCTCGTGAGAGGAAAGATTTCAAGGCTAAGTGGTTGCTTGCCGTCAAAGAGCTAGAGTCTCGTTAGGGAGACGGTGCACATCTCGATGAGTCTCGAATGTGATGCTTGTGCCATTCATATGGCAAACCTAGCTGATGTGCGGTCCAAGTATGTGGCTTTGGTAGATGAGCTTGATGAGGTTAAGGCTAAGTCTCGTCTCGTGAATCCTTGCAAATCTTGTGATGAGTCAAGTCGAGCTAGGTGAGAAAATGACTAGGATTGCCATGCTAGAGAAAACTAGTCAAGTTTCTAGATGTGCTTGTTGTGAAGCTTTGGAACTAGAACTAGACTCTTGTAGGCATGACAAGAAAAGGGCCAAAGAAGAAATCACAAATCTTCGGTCCATGCTCGGTTGGTTGTCTTGCGGTGAACCGCGGCTTGGCATGATGATGAGTCGGTTCAAGAGGGAACGACACAACGGGATTAGGCTTTGCTACAGGTGGGAAGGGTGAAAATATTTTTGGTAAGGTTGGTGAACACGGTGGTATGAGTGCATCGAGAAATCCACCAAGCCTTCCACTACTCCCAAGTTGATCAAAATCACTCCACCTCACCCTAACAAGCCCGGTGTGAAAGATGGTGTGTTTGAGGAACCTCCCAAAGCTTCACCTCCAAAACAAGTGTGGACTCCCAAGCCAAACCACCTAAGGAACCCACTTGACACACTTCCCGACATCTCTATTAAACCCCCTCCAAAGAACAAGCAAACCCAAAAAGTAACCCATACCCATGAGAGAGTGAGTAAACCACCACCCAAGAGAGAGGTGTATCACTGTGATTATTGTCACCATGATGGTCACTTGTTTGAGTTCTGCTTTCGGAGGAAGAGAGATGAGCGGCATGAGTATGAGCTGTTCCATAACTCTACTCATGGTGTGTTTGCTCCACGTTTCCAGAGGCACAGTGCTAGGCCAAGAGGGTGTCGACGAAATATCGGCGATAGTCCGACCAGGGGTATGCCCTGACCGGTAATGGATTGGCGGAAGGCGCACCGAGGTTGCGAGCAAGATGTAAACAGGGAGCAATCACACAAGGTTTACCCGTGGTTCGGGCCGCTATGAAGCGTAATACCCTACGTCCCGCTCTCTCGTTTCGATTATGTGTGGATGTATGAGTCCGTGCGTATGCCGATTCCGTCCCCCGGCATGGGGGTCCTTGCTCTCCTTATATATTACGGGAGCAAGGTTACAAGTCGGAACTAGCCTATCGGTACTAAGTTTACATACTTTACAAGTCTAAACTTTCCTATCTCGCTAGGTCTTGTCCTCCTTGTCGGTCTTCGATATAATTGCCCGTTTTAGGGCCGTCCGACCCGCTGAGCCGATCGGTCTTTGAGCTTGATGGGCCGGCCTGGTGATAGCATGTCGGCCCAAACTAGGCCGTGAGGGTATATGGAGTTTATACCTCCACAGCTAGTCCCCGAGCATCATGGATCTTGAGGGAGAAAACACCGTCTTGCTTGGCTGAGTGAGAAAGGGTGGTCGGACACACGTTCGACATGTGGTCCGAGCAGGGCTGGAGGACCGTCTAGTGCTTCCGACCACACTTTGCTTGCACTTGGTTGACGTTGTTGGTTTTGACCGAAAGATTTATGATGCTCCTGAAAAAAGAAAAAAGAATTTTGGAAGGGTCCCAAATCTGGAGACGTGGGCCCTCGTTAGTGTGTGATGCCTGCCATCACATGGTATCTGTCGTGATTGGTCAGTGCCTTAGCTTAGTTTTGAAACTAAACCCTTTGTGAATAGAAAGGATCGGTAGCCGAGTCATGCAAAATGACGTGGGCCCACGTAGTCCCCGAGGTTGCTTTGTAAGATAGTATATGTTGCGGCAAGCTCTTAAAAGAAGGATCTAGCCCATGTCACCTCTCGGGTGACGTGGGCCCACGTAGTCCCCGAGCCCGAGATGAGGTGGAACACGTTATGTCGGGTCTAAAAAAGAAGACAACGATCATTGTGTCGTGCTCTATGTGTTTCCGACCACTCTTTGAGTGAGACCGAGCAGCCAAATTTCATTTGGGCCGGTCGGTTTGAACCATGCCATGACTTTGTCATGATTAAGCTAAGATAGCTTTGCTACTTAACTCGGTCCCCGCGTGGCCGTGAGACCATGGTTTTGAATCTAAACCCATAAAAATAGCTTAGCTATTTGTGCGCCGAATAACCGGTATCATTGGCCAAAGAATCCCCTCACTGTCGGATTGTGTGGGTTGAAATGTTAATGATATACTTGCTGCTATACCGTAACTTGTGGATCAGTTCTTCGAGTTGTTGCTGCAAAGAGAAAGTTTTGTATGAGTGAATGTTTTGATGAGATATTCTCGAATCGTATTGTTTTGATATAATCTATGACATAGAGTTGTATCAAAATGCTTTGCTTGAAAATGGTTTTTAGTAATCGCCTCTCCTTAGAGTTAATCGAGTCCTTGCGAGTGTGTAGGTGACCTATAGTGAATAGCGCGTTTGGCCGAATCACTTAGGGCCCTATTTCCGTTGGAAGCGACCGCTGTCATCCCTGTGTTGTATAGCGTTGGAGCCGTGAACACGTAGCGGGATTGATCGAGAGACGGTGCATGCCGATTGTTTTCTGTTGGAGAGGTGACGTACTTGGCCATTTGGTGCAAAGAAAATGTTTTTAACTTTGTAAAGAGTTCGAACGTACTTTGAAGTAGTTCGTTTAAAGAAATCTTTTGTGAAAAAAGATTAAAGAAGGCGTGTATGTTAGGTTGAAAAAGCACTTATCTCAGTATCTTGTTGTGAACCATCGTCTTGCCATGATAAGTTTTTGACAATGCCTTTGCTCCCGGAAAAATGATCATAAGGTGTGTAAGATTTTGTTATGCGTAAGAGTAGGTCATGCTTATTACAAATTTGGAGGAAAAAATTGCCGGCAAAGACTCTTCTCTTTCTCATTCAAGAGCCGACAGTCCTTGGGGATTAGATGATCCTAAACAAACAAAGACGGTGCCGGAATGTTTGGAGCCCTTTTCCTTTGGGAGCGACCGTTGGATCACTCGTGTTGTATAGCGTTGAGCCGTGAACACGTAGCGAGTGGGACCGAGAGACGGTGCATTCCTGGTTTGCTTCGTGTTTGAGGTAAGAAATTTGTGCGAACCGGTTTTTTCAAAAACGTGGTCTTTTGAAATGGGTGAACCGAATAAGTAAAGAAATTTCTTAGAGATGTTGGGTACTTATCTTTTGTCCGTCATGGCACGTCATGATCGCGTGCGGGGGCGAAAATATTCGGTTGCCGATGTAACCGTATATCGCCGACCGGGTTGTCACGTCAAACCGGCGTACTTTTTTGTCTTTGGTTAAGTCAATTCTTCGCTGATGTGGTGGGGCCATTATGTCGGTGTCTCAATCGTTCCACCTTCCTCACATCGTGCGTCAGCGAGCGCACGGGGGGTTCCCGATGCAAGGGGAACGTATAAATGCGCGCTGCTTGAGTGGAGCGGTTTTCGTCGCTTCGTGCTCTCGGGGAACGAGAGGGCCGCGGCGGTTTGATTACCCACGATCTCATCGGTTGCCTTCTCGAGTTCTCCGGGCTCTTCTATAAATTACAGCCTGCGCTGGGAGTTCTGGCCACACGCCGCGCATTTTCTCGTTCTCGCTCCTCTACTCCTGCTCCCAAAAACCTAGGGTTTTTAGATCGCATTGCTCGCCGCCGCCACGCAATGGACCGCCGTCATGGTAAGCGCCGGCGGGTGAGGAGGAGTCGGTGAACTCCCCTCGGGAGGTGAGGCCGCGGAGGAGGTGAGCTTGGATTGGAATTTTTCTTGATTAATCTTGAGGTTCTCTTCTTTTGATGTAACCGCAACTCGTCGTTCACAATGTAGGTACACCCTCCTCACCATTGGAGGTGCGACGGGCACCTCGCTGCTGCGAGCGCCGCCGAGGCGGCGAGGAGGGCGGCGGAGGAGCCGCGAGCGGCGCCGGGGGTGTGGCCCCGAGCAGGTGGCTCCGGCGTGGAGGCCGGGCCATTGTTGCTGCGGCGGAGCAAGCAGCTCTGTTGTGGCGGAGGCGGCGATGGCGGCCGCCGTGCCTCCACCGTGCGTTCGGCGAGCGGTTTCTCAACGAACTCCTTGGTGTCGACGCTCGACCGCCGTCGGGGCGGAGCTAGAGCGCATCGGGACCTCTACTCGGAGGCCACCAAGCGCTGGGACGGCGGAGGCGAATGCCGACTGTTCGAACGCACTCTCCTCCGCTCGGGGAGCCGGAGGCGGAGAAGCGGCGGGCCGCCGATTTCGACGCCGAGGCCAACGCCGCCGTCAATGAGGCGGCGGACGAGAGGCCGGCCCGCAAGGTCCGGGTGGACACGCCGCCGGCGGCGCGAGGCCGCCGACATCGTGGGTCGGCGGTAAGTACTGATTTCCCTTTTGTTCATGCGCCTGAATTGTTCTCGTTGTTCTATAATGTACTGCTTTTTTTGCGTAGCGACGAGCAGCCGGAGCAGCTGCGGGAGGCCGCCCATGCCGCGGCGGACGCGGTGAACGCCCAAGCGGCGATGTCATCGCGCGGCCGCGGCGCGATCCCAGCCAAGTGGCCGCGGTGGCGGTTCATGGCGTTCGCCATGGTGCCTCCGCTGCTATGCCACCGTCGACGCCATCTCGGGCGTTGATGTCCGTGGCATGGAGCTGCGGTGGCGCGCATGATGCCATGGAGGGCGGCGCCGTCGAGTTTACCGGGGCGGCGGAGGCTGTCGTCGCCGCGACTCCTGTCGACCTTGTGGTCGGCAAGCTGTTCGGGGATGACTAGATTGCTTAGATGCAATCAGTCCCCCGTTTGTAAAAAACTTTTATAATTTTAATGAAAGAAGTGGATCTTTTGAGATGTGTCCTGTGCTGGAATCCTTCGAGATTCCTTTTATTTATCTCTTTATTTTGATCCATTTTATGACTTTGTCACGTTTATGCCGTAGGATTTTATTTGAGGATTTGGAATCCTCTCGTTTAGAGAATGTCGTAACGCGTCGGATCGAGGAATGATTTTCCTTTGAATGACAAGAAAAATTCATGTGCTCAAGTGATTTGACACGAAAACTTGAATTCTTATTTATAAAATAGTACACATTAGATTGCTTTTGTCATTTGAAATGACTTACAACGATGTGTACGACGACGCTAACTTAAACCTTGAAAGGGAAATCGCCTAAAAAAGAAAAAAACTTGTTCGATAAAAGAGGAGGACGTATCTCTCAATCTTTTTAGTTTTCTCGCTCGCTTCTCCTTTTTCCAAGTTGCGAATCATGACCGGATCTTCTTCGGTGCGTGAGCGCAGGTCGTCATCGTCCCGGGACTTGATCGTCACGGCGTACGGCGTGGTCGGATATAGTTATCCTGTTCCGAGTAGTATTGAGATTGTCCTTTTTTGGAAAAGGTACATCTCGTAAAAGAATCTAAGGAGCTTGAGTTCTTCTCAAACCGGCTTCCTTGTTGTACTACTTCATACCACTCGCCCGCTTCGATGTTTTGCGCCCGGTGATCGGACCGTTCGATGCGCCGAAGATTTGCTTTGGGTTCATTGGATTAGGGAATATGTGCTCGGTGTGCGGCGGTATCCCGTCCTCGGGGAGGAGTTGGACTAGGAAGCCTCCGAGTTTGGTTCTCTCGGGTCCGCAAATTGTCCAAGAAGGGAGTGATGAATCCATTACGGTTTGTATGAACGAGACGGAACCATTCGCCTAGGAGGAGGACTCCGAGCACGTTTGTAAGCAGTAGTCATCTGAGTTGGCTGCTGGGTGCAACCATGAGGCTCGTCAATGTCAAGCGAGTCCCTTGTATCTTCCCTTAATGGGCTCTTGCCGGTACGGCGGCGATTCTCTCTGATTGCTGCCATGTGTTTCTGATGTGCTTCCCTCCGTTTTCTTTCTACGTCTTGGTGTCGGTCAGCAAGTGCCCTGGCCCTGCGTGCCGACGCCATTGTCATCGAAGGGGATTGAGTTGAACGTGCTCGTGGTCGTTCAGCTCTTTGCTCAAGTTGCGTTTGCCATGGCAGCCAATACCTCTTGTCGTCGCCTTTCCCTTTGTTCATCACGACGAAGGGCAGCAGCTAGCTCGGTGCGTTCGCGAACAACCGGGCATTAGATGTGTTGTTTTGTGGGAATCGTTCTTGCTGCGTTGCCGTAGTAGGTGCGGCCGGCGGGTTCCGACCGGTTTGTCGGATTTCTCGCGACGTCGCCGTCGTTCGTTGCGACGGGCGTTTCGCGCAGTCTTGTTGACACGTAACTCGACTTGGTACATTGTTTTGGGTAGTTTGTGTTGTTTGATCTCGGATCGCTTTGTTGTCCCGTGAGGCTTGTTGTGAAGTCCTCTCTCTCGGATCTTGGATGTCGGCCGGGATTCTCTCGCCGTATGTTGCTCGGCCGGCCTCTCCGACCACCGCGTACGATGATTGGCCGTGGTCGGAATTGCTGTGAGTTTCTGCCGCTATCTGGCCGTATATGGTTGCCACGAGGATTTGTTGGAACGCGTCGTTGTAGATTCTCCTGCTGCAAACGTGGCTGCTCGGGGCGTCCAAAAGTGACTCTACGACGGTTGTTGTACCTTCGTGTCAACGGATTAGAGATTTGTTGTCGCGCGAGTTGTAGATCGCGCCTGACGCGTCGTCGGAGCGACTCGAAGTTGGCATGGGTTTCGATCAACCTCATGTCTTGTTGATGGATCAAACGGAGTAGATCTGTGTTGCTAACATGCCTCCTTTGGTTGGGACCGACCGGAGGTGTTGGCGCCGTGCCGTCAACTATCGGCGGTGGATAGATTGGGACCGCAATGGTGGTCACCGGATGAGTTGGATCTGGTTTGGTGCGGCCACCATTGTTGGTGCTATTGTCGGCGTGATAGCCGGAGGCGTAAGAATCGTAGTAGCGGTTCTTGAGTTGGAAGTCCAGTGAACATTCCGAAGTTGAAGGTGAGGCCGGCTTCGAAAGTCATGGAAGCCGGAAGGAAACCATCTTGATCGACGTGAAATCTCGGTGCGCACCCCTACCCGGCGCGCCACCGTCGACGAAATATCGGCGATAGTCCGACCAGGGTATGCCCCGACCGGTAATGGATTGGCGGAAGGCGCACCGAGGTTGCGAGCAAGATGTAAACAGGAGCAATCACACAAGGTTTACCCAGTTCGGGCCGCTATGAAGCGTAATACCCTACGTCCCGCTCTGTTTCGATTATGTGTGGATGTATGAGTCCGTGCGTATGCCGATTCCGTCCCCGGCATGGGGGTCCTTGCTCTCCTTATATATTACGGGAGCAAGGTTACAAGTCGGAACTAGCCTATCTGGTACTAAGTTTACATACTTTACAAGTCTAAACTTTCCTATCTCAGCTAGGTCTTGTCCTCCTTGTCGGTCTTCGATATAATTGCCCGTTTTAGGCTGTCCGACCAGCCTGAGCCGATCGGTCTTTGAGCTTGATGGGCCGGCCTGGTGATAGCATGTCGGCCCAAACTAGGCCGTGAGGGTATATGGAGTTTATACCTCCACATAGGGGCAACACCTCAAGGACCTAGGCCTCAAGGTGTGAGACCACGAGGTGGTCGTGCCCAGCGGGGTTCAGGTTTTTCTTATGACCTTGGATCTCGTGACCGTGGCTTTCAGTCTTACAGGATGAGCGGACCACGTTTTTCCCGTCGTGGTGATCGCTCTACTCAAATGGGACATGGCATGCATGATGCTTTTGTTAACACTTCTCATGGGCGAATGAGCCAACACCGGTTTTCTCCTCGGTTCGACCCGGTGTTGGATCATTTGCTCATCCCATGTCTCGCTATTGATGCGGGATGAAGGGCCGGAGAACACGTGGCTAGTTGATTCCGGTTGCTCTCGACACATGACCGGGAACTCAAAATGGTTCTCCGGCCTCACCCAAATGAAGTGTAGTGAATACATTACATTTGGGGATAACGGCAAGAAGGGTAAAGTGCTTTCACGTGGGTCCATCCGTCGAATGAGAGCTTTGTGCTTAAGGATGTGGCCTTGGTTTCAAATTTGCACTTCAATCTCGCTTTTGTTTCTCGGCTTCTTGATGACGGTTTTGAGGTTCGGTTTAAGCCAAGACTTTGTCGTGTTCTTGATGCTCGGAGAACCTCGTTTGCAAGATTGTGCCTTTTGGGAAAGTGTTTCGTGCTGATTTTTCTCGCTCATTTGGTCTTTCCCGCTGTTTGATGGCAAACTCCTCCTCGAGCTCGGGAAGTGGCACCGCGACTTGGTCACTTGAGTTTCGACTTGCTTGCAAGATTGAGCTCACTTGATCTAATTCGGGGTTTGCCCAAGCTCAAGTTTGAGAAGGATCTTGTTTGTCATCCGTGCCGTCACGGGAAGATGATTGCAGCTTCTCATCCTCCCGTGAACCAAGTGATGACCAAGGGGCCCGGCGAGCTTTTACATATGGACACCGTAGGTCCAGCTCGGGTCCGGTCGATGGTGGAAAGTGGTACGTGTTGGTCGTGGTTGATGACTTTTCTCGCTATTCATGGGTCTTTTTCATGGAAAGCAAAGATGAGGCTTTTACTCATGTTCATGACCCGATCTTAAGGTTGCAAAATGAGTTACCAAAGCATGCCATGCGAGCCATTCGCAAAGACAATGGCACCGAATTCAAGAATACTCGTTTTGAGACCTTTTGCTCATCCATAGGTCTTGAACATCGCTTTTCCTCGCCATATGTCCCACAAAAAATGGGATTGTTGAACGCAAGAATCGGACCCTTGTTGAGATGGCAAGGACGATGCTTGATGAGCATAGGACTCCTAGGCGCTATTGGGCCGAAGCAATCAACACGGCTTGTCATGTTTCAAATCGCATCTTCCTTCGAGCTTTTACAAAGAAGACTTCTTATGAGTTGCGGTTTGGTCGTTTGCCCAAAGTGAGCCATTTTCGTGTGTTTGGCCGCAAGTGCTTTATCTTGAAGAAAGGAAACTTAGACAAATTTGAATCGAGATCTTCGACGGGATTTTTCTTGGTTATGCATCTCATTCGCATGCTTATCGAGTACTTAACCTTGAAACTAACCGTGTCATGGAGACTTGTGAAGTCACCTTCGACGAGACCGCACCTTGTTCTTCTCCCGTCTTTGAGAGTGCGAGGTGATGAGGAGATGAACAAGAGCATCTTTGTGGAGGAGGAGCGGGATGATGCTGATTGGGGTGATCCCGAGCCGACTCCACCGGCCGCCCCAGCTTGACCCCGCGACGACTACTTCCGTTGACGGCCCCACTCCCACATCTTCTACCACATGGGGACCGTACGACGAGGCTCCTCGGCTTGTTCCAAATCGCACCCGAGGAAGCTCCAAATTCTTGTTGAAGGGGAGGCGTCTTCATCAAGAGAAGCACCGCGACACATTCAGCATCGCCATCCTCCTTCAACCATTGTCAGTAACATAAATGAGCTTTTGTTGCAAATTTCGAACCCAAAGAAGTGGTTGAGGCATTAAATGATCCAGATTGGGTAAATGCCATGCATGAGGATCTTGAGAACTTTGAGAGAAACCAAGTGTGGGTTTTAGTACCACCTCCACCTCAGTGTCATCCCATAGGAACCAAGTGGGTGTTCAAGAACAAACAGAGTGAGGATGGGGTTGTGGTGAGAAACAAGGCTAGGTTGGTTGCTCGGGGGTACCGTCGGGGAAAGAGGGGATAGATTATGAGGAAACCTTTGCACCATTGCCCGTTTAGAAGCCATTAGGATCTTCCTAGCCTATGCAGCTTCGAAAGGGTTCAAGCTGTATCAAATGGATGTTAAGAGTGCTTTTCTGAATGGGTACATAGATGAGGAGGTGTATGTGAGGCAACCCCCAGGCTTTGAAAATCCCAAGCATCCCGACCATGTTTTTAAACTCCACAAAGCCCTATATGGCCTCAAACAAGCTCCAAGAGCGTGGTATGAGCGACTGAAGTCCTTTCTTTTGGGCAAGGGTTTTACCATGGGGTCGGTTGACAAAACCTTGTTTCTCCTCAAGCATGGCAGTGACACTCTCTTGGTGCAGATTTATGTCGATGACATCATTTTTGGTGGTTCGTCACATGCTCTTGTTGCAAAGTTTTCAGATATGATGAGCAGGGAGTTCGAGATGAGCATGATGGGTGAGCTGACGTTCTTTCTCGGTTTGCAAATCAAGCAAACTCGAGAAGGGACATTTGTACATCAAGGCAAGTACACGAAGGATCTTCTGAAGCGTTTCGATTCGACATGGGTGATGCCAAGCCACTTCAAACTCCCATGTCGACCACGACTGCCTTGGATGCTGATCTAGAAGGAGAAGTCGTGGACCGGAAGAGTACCGCAGCATGATCGGGTCATTCTTTGTACGACGGCGACAAGGCCCGACATCCAGGGGCCACCGTCTTGTCTTTGCGCACGCTTCCGGTCTTCACCGCGCACTTCGCATCGGCGCAGTCATCAAACGCATCTTACGGTACCTTCGCTTCACTCCCGAGCTTGGTCTATGGTACTCGACCTCTTCATCTCTTTCTCTTTCGGGTTATTCTGATGCTGATTATGCGGGTGATCGGATTAAGAGAAAGTCCACTTCGGGAACTTGTGAGTTTTTGGGTTCGTCGTTGATCTCTTGGTCTTCTCGCAAACAGTCTTCTATTTCCCAATCCACTTGTGAGGCCGAGTATGTCGGCTAGCTGCTGCGTGTTGTTCTCGCTTGCTTTGGGTGGTTGCTACCTTGAGAGACTATGGGTTGAACTTTAGGAAAGTGCCTCTTTTCGGTGACAAGACTAGTGCCATTAGCGTTGCTAAGAACCCAAGTACTCCACTCAAAAACCAAGCACATTGAGATCCGATATCACTTCTTGAGAGATCACCAAGAGAAAGGAGACATAGACCTTCACCGTGAGAACCCATGAATAGCTTGCCGATATCTTCACAAAGCCCCTCGATCAAACCCGGTTGCCCACTTGAGAGCGGAGTTGGGCATTTGCTACCCTTTTTAGAGTAGGGTAGCCGTATCTTGATGTATAGTATGATCTTTGGCTTTCTTCTTTGCTTTTGCTTATTTGGCTTTTCATGTGTATCATATTGCATATCATCATGTATCATATTACCTTTATTGAGCTTCATGACTATAGCGCTTTTTGATTACATTCATGCTCTTGCTAGTATGACTTGTGTATGTCACTTGGAACTTGCGGCTTAGGCTTCTTCGATCACTTGTTACATGTTATGAGCTAAGCCTGTTTTATAATGTGAACTCCGCTTAAATCTTGATGCAACTCGAAAATTGTTCACCTTTGAGATGGCAACTAGCATGTGTAGGTTTGTGAGAACCTTGTTGCTTTCATTTGTATGCTTGAGTTGCTATGTCTCATGTTTCTTGAGTCATTCACTTAGCTCGGATCTCTTGATAATCTTGTGCTAAAGCTTGATGTCTAAGCTAAGAAATGATGAAAAGTTTTGAGTTGGATCTTTTAAATCCCACGGCAATGTCACGAGATTGCTTCTCATTCATTCGAGTGAGATGAACTTGGGCATTGTAGTGCTAGTCCACAACCACTCGTGACGAGACAGCTTCCCACTTGCACTAAGGGATGAACTCGGCGTGGTTGAAAAACATAATAAAAACAACCTTTTGGCGGACGTTTTGATCCTCTCGCATACTCATGTCTAAATGAAACCTTGTTAACTACTTTTTTTAAATCGATCAATGTTGTAGTAACAAGTGTTGTTAAGTGTATCTTTGAGACATGATGTGTGACCGTTATATGGGGTAGTTCACTCTTGTATACATCTCGTTAGCACTTGTTTTGATCTCCCGCTATATGTGCAAGGTGCTATTCTTTTTGGTGAACCCCTTTTATAAAATGCCCAACACCTGATCAAATGCTTATGTTTCATATTCCGTACCACTTGATCAGCTTGAGCATTGGTTTTGTCTTGTGACTTTAGCTATACACTTGCCATACTTGCTAGATCATCTATGTACTCAAATTGCTATACTTGTGAAGCTCTACCTTTTGCATTTCTTTCATGGTATGATTTGAGGGGGAGTTGCAGTCTCTTTTGTCTCAATCTTGATAAGTGCATGTGCCAACAAGGGGGAGAAACATCCACAAATCCAGAGAGTTCATTGGTGAGGATGCATTTGTCAAGGGGGAGTTGCACTCCGAGTTATGAGTTTGAGCTATTTTTGCTAGATGTGTTGAGCCGTTGCCTCTTCTTGAGGATCTAGCTATTTTTCAGTTGTTCTATGCTGTGCTAGTGGTGTTGAACCTTTTGCCTCTTCTTGAGGGCTAGCTTTGGTTTTCTTGGTCGCGTCGAGCCGTTGCCCATGTCTTTGGGGACCAAGTTGTGATCTCGCTTTGCTCATTGCAAATGACCTATTTTCTGCTTTTCTTTGGCTCTTGATCATTTGGATGAGTTGTCTCTGGTTTGTGTTGGTGTTGACAATGCACTCATCAAGGGGGAGATTGAGGACACATGGTTTTTACCATAACCATTGTGTGAACCTTTGTGTGATGAGTGATTGTCAACATGCCAACACAAGGCATGTGTGTTCTTACTAACCGATGGCACGCGGATACGTGTCAAGCAATGGTGTCTCTTGGCTCATGTTGTCTGCAGGTGTCGAGCTCAGAGACGGTGGTCGACGGTCGGTGAAGATCAAGTAGGGCGTGCCGTGCTGACGGACCGGGTGCGGTGAAGGACGGACGTGAGGCTTGGATCGAGGGACCCGAGGACCGGGTGGCCACCGTGGTGGCCGATAAATGGGACATCGACGAGCGCAAGTGTACACGGCGGGGATGCGTATGGGCTACGCTACTCGCGGAGGGTTTGGTGGTTTCGCCTCAAAACCATCGGCGGCGGGTTTCCCGGTTTGCGCCTCAAAACCGGGGCGGAGGTCCCGATGCGGACGGACGACACGTGGCGGCATCGGGGAGATTGCTTGGAAGCAAGGCTACCGGTGAGGAGGCGCGGTGGCCGTCGGATCAAGTGAAACCTGAGTTGGACCCTTATGCCCCGGCTAAGTGGTGTGGCTCTTCATGTATCCAAGGGCAAAGAAGGAATGTAAAATAGACTTGCCCCTATAAATAAAGGATGAGGGTCTCCCTTCCCCTCACCTCTTCTATTTCCATTTCCTCTTTCGGGTTTTTCCCTTCCTCTAGTTGCTTTGTTGGAGTGAGGTCTCGCAAATCTTTTGATTTGTACTCGAACCAGTGCGTGGCAAGCAGAGCGCCTAGTCTCTGCTGTTTCCTCCGGGTTTAATCATGTGCCTGTGATTATTGAGATTTGAGTTGGTTTGAGCCATGATCTTTGAGGAGTAGCTCAACAACTTGGTGTTGTTTCATTATGTAAAATCTGGGATTTTTCTATGGAGATTTGGGTTGATTTTCGTTGAATTTTGTGGGGAACTCTTTCTGACTTAAGAGCGCTTTAGTTTCGGAATGCACAAGCTGCTCTATCAGTCCTTCGGTTGGCTTTTCCTGTTCACTTCTTGTTTTTTTGGGCGTCCTCACCGAGAGTCCGAGCTGCGGCGCTATAAGCACCAAAGCACTCCGGTGCCCGGTGATCTCTCGAAGAGAAGCGCTAGCAAGCCTGCATCCGGAGCTCGAGACCGCTCACAAGGATTTGAGTCCCGGCGGCAGCTACGGGCATCTCCCCGTCCCCCGTCTCCCTTTTGGTGTTTCTTCGTTTTGGATCTCAAGAAAAATCGATGATGGTCTAGTTCGGTCTGTAGACTAAAGTTCATCGATTTCTGTTGTTTGGTGCTGTGCTTCAGGTTCTGCGTGGACTTGCGTGTGGAATCAGGCCACCTTGGTGTGCTCATCGATCCAGCCTCCGCACAAGTCCGGAACCCGTCGGTTCGTTTTCCCCAAAGATATTACTAGCGTAAGAAATTCCTTGATCCGGCTTGCTAATAGGAATACGTTGCTAGCAGGAAGTTTCTTGTTCGATTGTGAAGGGTGCCTTCGTGCCCCAGAAATTTGTTTACTGCAGGTTGGTGCCGTGTGTGAGTGGCATATATGAACGTGCGTGTGCTGATGTTGTCAGGATAAAAGCTTTAGCTTTTTGCACACGAGATATTGTTCATGCTCTTCCATTTTGAAACTCATGATTTTAGATAGCAAATATTTTGGCTCTGTGTTCCATCGATCAGCTATATTCTGAGCCATTTGTTATCTCTGAATTGGTGAGGAGATAGAACAATTTTTCTGCAGAATTTCTGGCGAATTTTCACAAGCTCTGATTTCGTGTTTCGCGCACAACTTTGCAATTCGTACTCCGATTCACTTGCCGTCTGTTGCGTTGGGTTTCTAGCGTCCCAAAGAATTTATCTAGGTATTCCCGTCACCGTTGACGTGAGTATTTTAGGCTTGGGGATTTTACTTCTTGGGGTTTGAATGCGGGACGGTGGCCAAATATTTCACAAGAAATTTGAGGCTCCCATTCACCCCCCCTCTGGTCGCCGATTCCGGTCCTTCAAGGTTGGAGAGCCGGACACAAATATTGTGTCACGCGAGGGAAGGCACGGCTGTCTGAGCCGTGCTGCCGTGCCACACGAGGGAGAGGAGGGTGTGCTGCCATGCCGCACGATGCAGTGGGATGGCCCGCCATCCGGTTCTATCGGGGTCGGCGGAGGGAGGGGCCGTTGCCGGAGACCAGAGGGGCTGCACCCCAATGCCCATCCCGGACCCATACCCCATGGCCCCTGCGGGAGGCGACTCATTGGTGAACCGAAGGCCGCCGCCGCCGCTCCTCCAGGCCGCCGCCGCTGCTGCCCTCCGGCTAGCGGTGGCGGCGGCCAGCTGCTGCGCTCAACAAGGCTGCTAGCAGCACCTCGGCCTCCCTTCTCCAGCATGGTCGATGTGGTGGCCGGCGGCAGCACCTTTCCCGCGCTCCCAAGTCCCGGGTACGCATCCTTGGATTCGGCGATGGGGGGCGTACCCGGCTGCGGCCGGTGGTCCAAGCGCCTCTGCCGGATCAGAGCAGGCAGTGGCCTCGCCCTGCGTGCGGCTTGGCCCGCGGTGTGCAGTCCATTCTATGACTGTGGCGACTGCGGTGCCACGGCCATTGGGGCACGCCGCGATCGACAAGGTCGTGTCCCTGAGCAGGTGTGTTGGTTGAGGCTAGGGCGAAAGCCCGGACGGCGACGTCTGCGGACGCCGCTCCCCCCTTGGAGGCGTCCTCTTCGTTCCTCTTCCATCACCCTGTTGGCACGGAACCTTCGTCTTCATCGACGATGGTTTGATGAAGGCGGTTGGGGAGCGCGAGGGCGAGGAGATCATGTTCTTCATCATGGCCACCACCGTCAGGTGCCTGATCGTGCACGGCGGCAGCGATCCATTCCATGGGAGCTCCGTCGACTACGTCTCCGGTTGCAGCGTGACGAGCAAGCCAAGGACGCCCTCTCGTAATTTCCAATAGAGGGTGGAAGCAATTATTTCATTTGCTTTAGTTTCCTGGTCTATTAAGACTCTGGCTTTCTCTCTTTTCGCGATCCGCGATTTGTTTCTCGACGTTGTAATAATTGGCTGTGTACACACTCGGGTGTAGAGGCCGGATATTTGATTATCCTTTATCTAAAAAAAAGAGGGAGAAGGGAGCTTTGTGTGTGGCTAAGGGAGGGAGAAGTGAGGGAGAGGATTAGAGCAGTGAAACCGTCACACCAGGATATATAAAAGTTCGATATAGGAGGAGTGGAAACATGGTCTCTAGTTGCCCTCGTGTACATTTACATAGATGGTCTGCCTCGTAAACAAAATGTCTGCCTTCGTAAATGCATTTGTGAGTCGATTAATTTTGACCGCCTTCGTAATTGAAAACATTAACATCTGAAAATCCCGAGGCATTTTACAAGACGGTTGGATTTTGTGGCAACTCGATTATTGTTTGGAAAAGTTCTCGCAAAGTAGTAATTTTTTTAGTTTCAAAAAAAGAATGAATTTCAAATGTGATGAATTCAAACATAACCTTTTCTTTATCAACAACTTTAGATGAAATCAACTACAAAGTTGTATAACTCTTCGAGATCTACAACTTTGTTTGTTTTTCTTGTTGTTTCTTCATCAGAGATAGTTTGAAAAACTCAAAAAATTTGAATCCAAAACTTGAAATAGAATTTGCTACAAATTATTTTAAACTACGTCATATACAGCTTTAATGCCTTTAATCCGATACTCTACGTACTGGATGCATGGGTTGTCCAGTTCATTTTCTTTTGCTAAACGAACTCGACATCCATACGGTGATACGGATACGGGGCAACGCCGCCCACTCGCGTGAACAGCCAAGAGGAGCAACGCTATATATATCCGCCACTCCGCCGAAGTCCTGACCACCGCCGTCCACGATCCACCCACGCAACTTAACACCATCTCCGACGAGACATGGAATTGAAAGGCGGCGCCGTGGCCACCTCGGTCGTGAAGGATCCGTCGGACGCCAACGTTCAATTTCAAGCTCAGCTGACGCGGTGCAGGTTCTGAGCCACCGAGGGCAGAAAAGCATGGCAGACCTTGCTCTCGTTCTGGTTGCGACTCCGGCTCCGTGCCGCGACGTGGCTTCTTGGCGACGAAGCGCGCCGCGCCATGGAGGTGCTGGAGGGTGACCCCGCACTGTTCGACGAGTTCCGTTTCTCCATCCGGCGGCTTATACTCAACTTGCAACGATCTGGCGTACTCGACCATGTGATTTGTCGGTACCTACCTGTCTGGGTGCTTCAGGCCGCCCAGAAGCAGGCTGCATGCCTTGTTCTGGGCTACGACAACCCCAACCAGCTGCCCTTCCGCGCCGACGGCTTCGCGGGGGTCGTCTCTGCGGCCGCCGCCGTTGTGCGTAGCTTCTTGGAGAGGCAGATGTACCTTGTCGGCGCCGGAGGCAATGATGATGATGGCGTCACGGAGTGTAGCATCTGCTTGAAGGAGTTTGTGGATGGCAGGCAGGTTAGTTTGATGCCATGTCCCTCGGGCGTGCACAAGTTTCATCCGGACTGCATCGCCAGGTGGTTGGGTATCAGCAACATGTGCCCTCTCTGCCGCTATGAACTGCTTGGCTACGGGTGAAATTTAAGCCACGGCGTTACCAATAAGGACCAAGCTAGGTCGATCCGCTGCCTCTGGTTTTTTCATGGCGTGTGTGCCTTTTCTGTAGCCGTTTTGTTCTTGCCTTCTTTGGCTACTGTACTTTGTACCGTTAGTTTGAGCTCTCGATCAGCTCTATCATCCAAGCTTTGTTGTTATGGCTTATGTTCCCAATCATGTAAGCTGGGAATCTCTTGTAGAAACCTTCAGCACGACCTCTATGCTTATTACCTCCATTATAAATTATAAGTCAGGGGGTTCACTGGAGTTATGGAGGCTGAATTTTGGGGTGGTTGTTCTTCTGCCCAAGGTCAAGCCAGCAACCAATGTAAAACAGTTTAGACCAATATGCCTCCTCAATGTGATATACAAAATCATAACCAAAACTTTAACTTTGAGATTTTGAGATTGACTGCAGTGGTGCACAAAGTGGTCAGCCCTCAATAGACTGCCTTTATCCCAGGAAGGAATATTCTGGAGGGTGTTGTGATCTTGCAAGAAGTTCTTCATGAGTTAAAGCATTCCAAAACCCCTGGTGTGATTTTGAAGTTAGATTTTGAAAAAGCATACGATAAGGTGAATTGGTCCTTCCTTGAGGAAGTGCTTAGAAGAAAAGGTTTTGATGAAACATGGATTGCTTGGGTCAACCAAGCAGTTAGAGGTGGCAAAGTTTGTATAGATGTTAATGGTGAGAGAGGGGAGTATTTTAGAAGCTATAAAGGTCTTAGACAGGGTGACCCTCTGTCCCCAATGCTCTTCAACTTGTTTGCGGATACACTATCTATACTGCTCCACAGAGCTAACCAAGCTAATATTATAAGAGGTCTGGTCCCTAATCTGGTAGATAATGGTTTAACACATCTCCAGTGTGCTGATGACACAGTGATTTTGTTGCAATACACAGAGGAAAACTTGGAGAATGCTAGAGTTATTCTTTCCTGCTTTGAAGCTATGTCTGGGATGAAGATCAATTATGAAAAAAGTGAACTGTTTTCTATGTGCTTGTCTGCTGAAGAACAGAAGAGTGCAGCTGATGTGCTGGGCTGTAAGGAAGGAGTGTTTCCAATGACATATCTTGGTCTTCCTGTCAGCTGGCAGAAAATTACTAAAGCCCAATTGAGCCATGTGGAGATAAAGATTGAGAAGAGGCTAGGAACTTGGCAATGTGAATACCTCTCTTCAGGTGGTAAATCGATATTGATTGACTCTTGCCTCTCTAGTGTTCCTATGTACACTATGGGAGTATACCAGCTGTATGAGGGAAATTTTCAGAAGATAGATTCTATTAGATCAAGATTTTATTGGCAGGGGTCTTCCAAGAAAAGGAAATACCATATGGTCAAGTGGGACACCTTGGAGAGGCCTAAACAGTATGGAGGGCTAGGCTTTCTGAATGTTAGAGTTATGAATGATTGTCTGCTGGCCAAATGGATTGATAAACTGGAAAGAGGGGATGATAGTTTGTGCTGCTCAATTCTTAGGAGAAAATACCTGGGTGACAACAGCATCTTCCAGGTGAAGAGCAAAAAAGGGTCCCAGTTCTGGAAGTCTCTCTTGGATGTTAGAGAGAGTTATCAGAAGGGTAGAGGTCTTAAAGTAAAATCTGGTAGACAAACAAGGTTCTGGTTAGATTGTTGGTTGGACAAATGCCCTCTGATGATCAGGTTTGCTAATCTGTTCAAGATTACCAGAAACCCTGAGGCATCAGTAGCAAGTATGGAGGAAAATGGTCAGTGGAAACTAGATTTTAGAAGACAGCTCAATGAAGTTCAATTAGAAGAACTGGCAGAACTCAGATTAGAGCTAGAGGAGGTTGAATTATCCTCTGGCCGAGATGAAGTGGAGTGGCTTTTAGATAAATCTTCTAAATACTCGACCAAATCTTTATATAATGAACTAACTTTTAGAGGTACAATTGATCGTCATATGGTTCTGATGTGGAAGTGCCCTATCCCATTGAAGGTCAAAAACTTCATTTGGATGGTGGCACATGATAGGATTCAATGTGGAGTCCAGCTGAATAAGAAAAACTGGATTGGTCCAGAGAAATGCTTTTTCTGTGATGCTTTTGAAACCTCTGACCATATTTGCTTTCAATGCCCTGTGGCGGTTTTCATTTGGGCTGTTGTGAGAGATAGCATCGGATGGAATCAATCCCCCACGAGCTGCAAAAGTCTGTTTGTTGAGATCATTGATAAATTGAGAGGTATACGACAGATGGTGATGCTACAGCTTTGTGCAGGGATATTGTGGACGCTCTGGAAATCCAGGAACGAGGCGGTGTTTGATAAGAAGGTGGTGGCTTCTCCAATGGCGATTCTACACAAGTCTTTGGTCCTGGTGAAGAACTGGAAACCCCTGCTGAAGCCCAAGATGGAGCCTGCGGCCAACGAGCTCATGCATCTGCTATCCAACGCAGCAATTTGAAAATGTTTGCATGTGGCTGCTGTGATGTAATAAGAAGTATACAATCGATACTTTCTCGTCTTTTATTTTGCTTTCTAGTAGTTCTTGCGAGGTCTTTTAGAGGTGGTTGCAAGTAGATGATTTTGGTCAGTGCGGCGTAGCCCACTACTGTGCTTTCTCTGTAAGTGCTGGTGTTCCCAGCCTAAACCTTGCTCCCGTTATGCTTTCAATATAAAGCCGGGCATATGCCTTTTGTCTAAAAAATAAATTATAAGTCAGCTCTGACTTATGCATCTAGATATAATATAAGTCTTGATTCAACCTCGTGCAGATGAGCACCACCACCAGCGATGAGAGGATAATGGCAGAAATGCTGCCCAGACAGCGCTACGTAGGAACCGCTTCCTCAATGAGGCCATGAGCCCCATCGTGAACAGCAGTGGCGGAGCCAGAAATTTTGATGGGGGTGGATAATTCGATCAACTCATAAACATGAAAATCTATACAACAAACGTATAAATAAATAGCTTTTCAACGTTTTTACTAATAATAAACTAAGTGGAGGGGAGCTGAATAATACGATGACACCTTGTGAGTACGATAACAAGCGTATATATACACTTGCTTGCTTGCTAAACTTGCTTGAGGACATACATATATATACTCGTGCTTGCATGCTAGTTTCTTTTTCTAACGTGTGTACATATACGTATACTGCTTCGGACATATATACATGTATATATACACTTGCTTGCTTGCTAAATTGCTAGCTTCTCATCACTACATGTACATATATACTAGCACGGACACCAGGTTGGGGGGGGGGGGGGGGGGCACGGCCCCTGCCAGCCCCCCCTGGCTTCGCCACTCGGAACAGTACCGCGACGAAGAGCACAAGCATCATGAACACTACCTTAGCTGGCGTGGCCCAACGAGCGACGCGCCCAAGCTCTGGAAGGATTGCGATGCCAGCAGCATGTACAGGACGGCTCGATCAACAGCGATGGGGGCCGGAGAAGGAGGCTCGAGCTCCGGGTTGGCGATGGTGACGAAAGGAGGACGCGGCTCAGCGACGGCGACGGTGGTGGAAGAAGATAGCTTGGGGACGGTGGGCGCAGGTGCCGGCTCGGGAACGTTGACGGCGACGGTGGGCGCATGTGGTGGCTCGGGAACGGCGATGGCGACGGTGGGCACAATTGCCGGCTCTGGAACGTCGACGGCGACGGTGGGCGTAGGTGGTGGTCTGGAACGGCGACGACGACGGTGGGCGTTGGTGCCGGCTTGGGAATGACGATGGCGATGGTGGGAGCAGGCCTGGCCATGCGAGGAGCTGGGCGAAGCGTCGCAAGCGAAGGGCAGAGGAGCCAGGAGCAGAAGAGTGGCGAGCAGGAGAGTGGCAAAGTGTCGCAAGCCAAGGGCAGAGGAGGATGCACAATGAACAGGGGAACATTAGTGTTGTTCTAAGGCAAAACCTTAGAACCCCTCCGATGGTAAACCCGAATATACACAACGAGTAATGCTGAATCTAGCTACGAAATGACAAATGGAACACGAAATGAACAGAACTCAAGCTCAGTGTATTCCATTATTATTCCGATCCCTTTTACAGTCCCATCAGAGCAGTATTTATAGGAGCCCGTAGGCATTTACATGACTATAATGCCCTTGAGCCACTTCTCCTGATTTCTCACGCTGGTAGGTAGCAAGGGCGTAACAGTCTTCTTGGTGCTTTTCCAGGTTGCAGTCCGAATGGCCGACATCTCCAGGCCCACCAGGCAGCGAGCAATCTTCACAGGAGCAGCAGCGCGACGTCCCTGCACAAGCAAAATACCTGCCAGCCGTCCGGTGCTGATTCGGTTAAAGGCACCGAAACCCTCCTTGCATGTACATTTCGGTGGCCTTACAACCGGGCGAGCTGGACCTTCAGTCTGCCTGCTGCTGGCACGGGCGACCGAATCATCCAGGTAGCCGACTCGGTTGACCAACCGAATCGGTCGTCTGTCGCGGTCAGCCGGCGCGAGTGACCGACCGTCTCATTTGGCCGATTCGGCCGCCTAACCGAATCGACATCTCGTTACTTTAGCGGGACGGGGTGCCTAAGTCCCGGTTGTCACCCAACAGGATAGCCCCTCAGCGGTCACCGAAGCGACTATTTTCCACTTCGGTTGCCGCTGACTTACAGATGATAACCGAAAGACCAAGCGCCGTCCCGCGGAGAGGACGTTTTTTTTTTGTTAACCGTTGATCCGCATCGGGATGCGTGACCGAGACGACGGTTAGCCTAACCGCCGGGCAGGCCGCCGCGGGCGCCTATAAAAGGCCCCCCGACCGCCAGCGGTCATTTTCCGCCGCGCACGCTCTTGAGCCCCTGCTATTGATTCGGTTGCTCTCTCGTCCGATTCGGTCTGCTGATTCGGTGCCCTAGCATCCGTTTCGGCCACCCGTTTCGGTGTCCTGCTCGGAACAGCGTTTCGGGTTACCTTCCTTCCCGGCTGCCTATTCGGTGTGCTCGACCGAATCAACCTTTCGGTTTCCGAGCTCCTTGGTGTAATTCGTTCTCTCCGCCAAGTCACTCCTTTCGGTTTTCTTCGAGGTGAAAACTCACTGCCTTTAGTTTTCTTTACTGAATATCATTGCCGAAGTGTACTCAATTTTTATATTCGGTATTCTCGAAACGTTGTCTTGTTTTAATTCCCCGTTTTTTTCCTTTTATAGTCACGGTGGGTTTTTTCATTGTGTATTGCTAACATGTCGAGGGTCCCGACTAGCTCGATATTTCGGCTTCGGATGCCGAATCGGGTGATCAGTCGGCTTCGGCCTCGAGTCGCTCTTCGGGTCCAGCTCTAGCGAGAGTAGTGGACAAAATATTCTCGCCGGGAAACAAACGATGCCTCTCGAGCCGTTACGCCCGAATCTGTTCACGAATCGATGAAACAGGAACTGAGGAAGAAGAAGAAGAAGGGGATGAATATATTGAATGCTTTGACTCGACAGATGATGAAAAAGTAGCTCGTGTCGCTCTGGGCAAGGATGAGGGTAGTTCGGCTCCTCACGCCGAAGAAGTAGCGGAATCCCCCCGACCACCAAGGCCGCCAAAGGGACCAAGGCATACCGGGACATGCCGCCTTGATCGGTCCAAATCCACGTGCGTATGTTGAATCAATACCAGCGAGATGGAATCTTGACAAACTGGCCGAACGAAGCCGAAGCCGTTCTCCCGGAACCGAAGAATACCCGAACCCCGAACCTACCGAAGCTCTCGTGTTCAGGGACTACTTTAAGGTGGGACTACACTTCCCCTTGAGGGCTTTGTTGCAGAGGTTTTGGATGCGTTTAATTTGCAGCTTCACCATCTGACCCCGAATGCAATAGTGCGCTTGAGCTGCTATGCCATGGCACAAAAAATGATGGGCTGCAGATTGAGCGTTCCCGTGTTTGCTCGGCATTATGAGACTCAGCTATATTCCACTTATGGGACTGATGAAGCAGGGACGAAAGAACTTCGGTTGGAGGTTGGGTCTTATAACTTTGTTCCTGCCCGAGGTAACTCAGCCGCCTGCATAGTTCCACTTTTAAGAACAAGTGGCAGGATTGGAAAAAACACTGGTTTTACTATCGCGTGTGTGATGATGCCGATGTGGCACTCGCCAGGGAACAAGGCCAACCGAAAGCTCATCCACTGGTTTCTGTTATGACTCGGATGGAGGGGCTTGTTTCGGCTCCTGACATGGTTATGGGGCCACTTGATGATGCCGCCGCTGAGTCCTATCGGCAAACAAACAAAGGCAAACTAGCCGAGATCCGGTTGAAGAAATGCTTTCTCTTGGTCAATGGCCGCTATGCACTGGCCTAAAATTTGACGGCTTTTCATACCATCATGGGTACCAAGGGCCTTCGGGCAATCTGGCCCGACCACCTGGCTATGAGTCAAACTCTGATTTTGTGAATGAAATGGAGAAGAGAGCTAATCGGCTATGCGATCCGTATAATGATAAGGAGTATGATTTGAGTATGGCCAAACTCGGGTCCCTTCGGCGCCTCAACCGAATCTGGGATCGTATGAATGTAGAGTATCCTGATCGGCTACCCCCAATCAAAAGACGGAGGGTTGACGCCACAGTTGACCCGGCTGATTTGGCACCGCCACCGAATGCGGCGCGCGGTCGTGGAGGCAACCGGGCTCTAGGCCGCGGCGCCCAAAATGTTCATGGTACGCGCCAGGCCGAAGCACAACGGCGCCGCGAAGTTGGTCGTCCGAAACGGCCTCGAGAAGATGAAGACGTCCGGGTATGTCGCATGCTTGCCAAGCGAGAGTGGGTAAAACCCATAAAACAGAGCCGCAATCAAGTTATTGTCGCGGCCGAAGCTGATTCGGTCGTGTCCGGGCATACGGTAGAAAGACTTGGCTTAGAAGTCTAACACGCACCTTTCTTAACTAACTCGTTTTCGCTGCTTGTTATCTTATCGCTTAACTCGGCTTGTTTTGATTCGTCGGCTGTCCCTTGTTTTGCGGAATTTGCCGAATCCAAATGAGGAGGCTTCGTCAATGGCCGGCGGCAAAATGAGGAGTGCCCGTGACCTGGCGATCGATGATCAGCCAACCATGAGCAGCTTCAAGGTGCCGTCCAAGAAGAGGAAAGTTCGTGATGGAGCAACTTCGGCTCACCCCTCGCAGCTTCGGCCTAGGGGGACATCCAGCGGCCTAAGCCTTGGTGCCCCCACCGAAGTCGGAGCCCGGGCTACCGAAGCGGCGGCTCAAGCTACCTCGGGTAGCGTGTTGGAGGTTGCTGGCGGGCTTCGCAGTGTCACGCCGGCTGTCCGCCGCCTTGGTAAGTCTCGGTTTCATGCCGAATCTGCGCGCATGACACCGGAGATGTCCCCGAATGTCCTATTCGGCAAGGGGTTTTTTTCCCTTGAACCGTCTAGCTTTCGGTTTGGTCCTATGAAGGTGTACTCGGGCTCGTGTTCTCCTGATGAACATAGCCCTGACCGGGAAGAGACTTATGAACTTGCTCGTGCTTTAGGAGTTGACTCTGACGCTCGTCTGGTGGCTTATGTGGACCCCCGCGAAGTGGGCATCTTACCTTCTCAAGCTGCTTTGGCCTTCGGTCAGGAGTGTGGCTCGTCCTTTTCGGCTAGCCAGACCGAACAGGCCTTGCTGACAACTGACCGAAATGAACTGCTTTCGACAGTCAACTTTCATGCCATTTCGGTGAGTGCCTCGAGTCGTCCAACCACCCGCCTTCTTGTTTCAAAAAATATTTTTTCCTTGTACAATCGTGATTGTTTACTTTGCTATTTGCATGTAGGCCTCGGTTCTGTCCGGCGCGCTGCTGAAGCAGGGCCACGCTATTCTTGCTCATGCCGAGAAGCAGCTTCTTGTTCGGGAGAAAGAAGTAAAGCGGCTTGAAACTAAACTGGCGGACACCGAGAGCCTTCTTGCTCAAGAGGTCGGGAAAACCGAAGCGGCTCTGGACGGCCAAAGGCGAGCCGAAGCCGCTCTGGAAACTCAGAAACAGCTTGAGCGCGACGCGCGCCGTGCTGCCGAAAGGGCTCAAGCTGCGGAGCGTACTGCTGGCGAATGCTGAACGGTGTTGGAGGAGATTGTGAGCCCCCTGCTGGTACCGAATCGGCTTTGAACAAGATTCGGTTCCTGAATCAAGAGTTGTCTCAGCTTGATCACGCTATTCAACTGGGCCGTGAGTATGCGGGCTTCGAGACTGCCCGGGCCCTGATGAAAGCGGTGAAAGAGGAAGGCTGCGATCATTTTGGCAGGGCCACATGTTTTGAAAATGCTATGAGTTATTGGAAACCGGATGAGGATGTTCAAGCGGCTGCCAAAAAATGGTTCTTTGACGAATTCTGGACCGAAGCCGGGGGGCGGGATTTAGCTCTGCTTCGGGCCGCATATGCGTGCGCTAGGGTGATTTATTCTGCTGCCGAATTTGATTTGCTATTCGGTTTACGTTGTTTATTCGGTTCTGCCTCCCGAAATTGACATTCTCTATTTTGATCGCTGAATGCAGGACCCTAGTGAGAAACCGGCCATTAAGGCATGGTTCGAAGCTTATGTTGAGGAGCGCAATGCCCGGGAGGGTTCCCCGGCCGTGCAAACACCGGTGGGTACTCTCGAAGCCCCTCATGCGGCTGCCCAAGAGCCGGCCGCTGAAGAACAAGCACTTGGCGATCCAGAAGGAACAAGGACCGAATCTGTTTCGGCTTCCGGTCCTCATAATGCCCCGGCACTGAACCCCTCTACCTCGACTCCCGGAGTTTGAACCGCTTGCGCGTGGTTGTGAAAATACACTAAGTACTTTGTTAAGTTGGTTAACTTTTGCGGCCAGCATGTTGGCTGAATATGGGTGTGCTGTAATGCTACAAATTTAAGTTGGGATGTGGCTTCGGCTCTTAAAGCCGAATTGCTTAGGATAATACAATCGGTGTTGAAGTTTGGTTCGACCGAATGCGCATTGCTGGGGTCGGCGTTTATTTCGGTGTGTGATGCTCTTCGGTCTTCGAGCCGAGTTCATGCTTGAAAAGCGCCGTCCCGCCCCGCCTTTTTGGACCGAAGAGCGAGCGACTAGCTATCCTTAACTAAGGATTCGGTTTGCGTATCCGAATCGGTACCGGATGCTATTTGTTGGTTTTCGAGGCCAAGTGTGTGCCGGCTTTATCTGATTGGATTTGTAATGCGGATAGCTATCGTGCTACCCTTCGGTCTTCATACCGGTTCAGGGTGTGCTTGGAAAGCGCCGTCCCGCCCCGTCTTTTTAGACTGAAGGGGTGCGTACTTAGGTTAACCTGGATTGTCCGGCTATTGAACCGAATTGACTTTGTAGGATTCGGGAATCGAATTCTGATGGCTTGCAAACCGTTCCGCCCCGTCTTTTTGGACTAGGGTAATATTTCTAAACAAGTATTGCAATGATATTACAAATGTGCCAATGCTTGGCATTACATTGATGGTTTATTTGTAGCGGTATGGTGACGCATCACCACCCGAAATGTCTTCGGCTTGACCGAGGCCCTTCGTGGCCCCTGCAGGTTTGTGGCTAGGATGCAGAAACCTGTGGTGGATGTAGTTGTGTTGTATACACGTTATTAATTGATACGTCATGCCCCAATGCCACCCGCTGTTCTGGATGAGGAGTCTGTGGTGCCGGAGATAGCCGAGCTCACAGATGGAGAAGCTCTCGTGGCGGTTGACACCGGCCAAGATACGCGGGGTATTGGCTTCGGTTAGCTAACCGAAACCATGGCAACCGGCCCCGATGCTGACATCGCGCTGCGTTGCACCATGATCTATGGAAACCTCATTATGGTTCCACATCACCATTAACTGGCACATGGTCGTGCAGAACAGAACGCGGTGAAAGGCGCATGCTTTTCGGCCACTTGGCGGACTGAGGCCGGGTCTGACCTTGGGACTGTGACCGCTGAGGTATATCTTGTGAGGACCGAATTGTCATCACCAGGAACACTGAAACCAAATGCGGTGTATCTCTCTGCCACCCGAATTCGCTCCTTCCTGAAGCCTCTCATGCCTATTTGACAATAACTTAACACCTCTCTCGTGTTTGAGCTAGAACGGGCTTGATGGAATGATCTGCAAGAGAGTTTTGGATGCTCTTATATAGGGTTCTGTGACCCTAGGGTTCATAAATACGTTGAACTACCTTGGTTATTAAATTTTGACAGGTACTTTTCGTCATTAATTACGCCTGTTATAACGCACATGGCTGTGGGTTGGAGGTTTTTCTTGCCCTTTCGGCTTGTTTTGGTTGCTTGCAACCTTTTAAATCTATACCGAATATATGGACAGCGCTTGTTGCTCGACCGTTTGATTGTGTAGCCGATGTTACCGCCTTCTCGAGTAACTCGGTCATACAACCAATTGTACGGACGTATCCGTACGTTTGGGATATCTCCTGTTGTTTCCGCAGGAGTTCCCAGCCTTCTCTGGCTTTATAGGTTGCTTACAACCTTTTCCTATCGTTGCCAACCGAAATGTATTCGGTAGCTGTGTCACAGACATGAATATAATTCCGCGAAGCATAACCATAGACGAAGTTAAACTTATTACATGGGATGCCTCATTAAAAAACCTCAGTGAGGAAAAAGAGTGCAGAGCCCCGAATGTCTTTAGACAAGTGTACCGAAATTACATGAAATTAAATTATTACATCTCCCTTTCTGGAGCACGCCACTGTCATGGATAGAATCGACGTAGATTATCTCGTTCCCAAGTGTGGGCCGATTCGCTTCCATCTTCGTTTACCAAGGTGAATACGCCAAAGGTCGACCCTTCTTGCCACGATGTACGGTCCGTACCATGGTGACTGCAGCTTGCCTTGTTTATCTGGTTGGCGGATAAGAACCATATCCCCCGGATTAATGTCTTTCCTCAGGATTTTTTTGTCTCTCCAACTTGTGGTTTCGGCGTGATATTTGTCTAGATTATCTGCGGCCTGAAGCTTCCTTTGGTCTGACGTTTCTACGTCTACCATTCTCTGAATCGGGTTGGTGGGCGATATCTCTGTTCCGAACGAGCCCATCCTTACTTCCTTCCGGCGTTATGGCCTCTTCACCAAACAACAAAACGGGGTGAAACCCGTAGCTCGGACCCGGAGACATTGTGACCCCAAACAGCGGTGACCAGCTCTTGAGCCCGTTTCCCTTTCTTTGATTCCTCGAGCGTCTTTGAGATGGTGGTGAAAATATCACCATTTACTCTTTCAACTGCCCCATTCGACTCGGTGATTCACCAAGCGAATGACAAGCTTTAATCCCCAACTCTTCACAAAACATTCGAATTGTGCCGAATCAAATTGTTTGCCGTTGTCAACCGTGATGTACGAGGGTACTGAATCGGCAGATGATTCGCCGCCATACGAAATTCACCAAAGTCCCCGAAGTTATCTTAGCTAGCGGCTTGGCTTCCACCCACTTGGTGAAGTACTCCGAGCCACCGCTGCATATTTGAGGTTCCCGGAGCCGGGGGTAACGGTCCAACCGTGTCTACACCCCAACGCCGAAGCGGCCGGGTCGGGAATACAGTGACGTAGGGTTAGCCGGAGAATTTCGCTTCTTTGTGAACATCTCGACAACCCCGCATGTTTTCACAATCTCTTTAGCATCGATTACGGCCGTCGCCCGCAGAATCCCCGCCTCATTGCTCTATGGGCAATTTCGTGATGACCTCTCGTGGGCTCCACATGAACCCGAATGTATCTCGGTAAGCAAATGTTTCCCTTCTCCTCTACTTATGCACTTGAGCATTGGAGCAACTACGCCCTCCTTGTACATGTTTTCCCCAATAATGGAGAATTGCTTCGTCCCGGAGTTCATTCGGTGCATATCTTTCTTTGAGGCCGGTTCGTATGAGCCGTTCAGGTATGCCCAGATGGGCGCCCTCCAAATCGCCGCTTGCGATTGCATGAACGACCGAAGGAGACTCTTCTTCTTCCTTGACAGCCTTGACTGTTAGGACTTGGTAAAAGACATCACCGGCAATGGACCGGCATTGGCCGCTCGCTTTTGCTAACTCATCGGCTTCGGTGTTCTCCGACCTTGGAATATACTTCGGGTGAAACCCGTGAAATATTTCTCCATTCTCCTTACGGTGGCCGGTATGTGGCTAGCTCGGGTCCTTTGCTGTGTATTCTTTCTGGACATGGCCGACCACTACCTGTGAGTCAGACCGAATTACACAACGTCGGACTCCGAGTGCTCTAAGCTTTCGTAGCCCCAGTAGTACTGCTTCGTATTCGGCGGTATTGTTTGTGGTGAGAAACTGCAGTCTGGCCGTGTATCGTATTCTTGGCCCATTCGGTGGTGTCAGTATGGCTGAGATTCCTGCGCCTGCTGAACACCACGACCCGTCGCAGTGCACGGTCCATTCGGGTTCATCAAACTGCCTTGTGGAGTCATCTGCACTCGGTGTCCAGTCTGCTATGAAGTCTGCTAGCACCTGTGACTTGATGGTTGATCTGTGCTCAAATGATATTATGTATTCGTTCAGCTCGGCTGCCCACTTGCCGATTCGGCCTATTGCTTCGGTGTTGCGAAATAAAGATTCCAGCGGCTGAGATGACAAGACCCGAATCGGGTGTTCTTGGAAATAGTGCTTGAGCTTTCTGGAAGCCATCACTACTGTGTATGCAATCTTCTCCAAATCGTTCAGTGTAATTCACCTTAGCACCCGAAAGGGCTTCGAGACGAAGTAGATGGGGAATTGTTGCATTTTACCCTCATATTCCTTCTCCTCAATCAATGCCGCGCTTATCGCTCTGGCGCCGCCGATAGATATAATATCGAGTTGCTCCGGATGTTGGCTTTGACAAAGTGTGGTGAGTCTAGTGAGATACTTCTTGAGTTCCTCGAAAGCTTGCCGCTTCAGTCCCCAACCGAAAGTCGATGCATTCCGAGTGCTCAAAATGGTAATCCCCTTCGGCCGATCTTGATATGACCCTGCTCAAGGCCGCAATTCTCCCCGTGAGTTTCGCACTCGCTTCTGTTTTGAGGCGGTGCCATGTTTGCGATGGCTGCAATCTTTTCGGGTTGGCTTCTATGCCCCTGGCGGAGACCAAACAACCGAGTAGTTTCCCTTTGCTGATACCGAATACACATTTGTCGGGGTTAAGTTTGAGGCCACTTGATCGCAGATTTGCGAATGTTTCTCTGAGATCATTGATATGTGCGTCCCTTTGGTCGCTCTTACCACAATGTCGTCCACATAGGAAACGAGATTGTTTTTCTTCTTCTCGCTCCCGGAATATTTCGTCGCTTAACCCGGAGAAAGTCGGTCCGGCGTTCCTTAGCCCTTTGGGCATTCTCTTGTAACAAAAGGTGCCATCTCGGTGTGATGAAACTTGTCTTTTCCTGGTCTTCCGGGTCAAGCCATATCTCGTGATAACCCGAAAACAATCGAGCAAACTCATTATCTCACAACCAGCCGTGATGTCCACCAATTTGTCTATCCTGGGCAATGGATATGGGTCCTTCGGGCAATGCTTGTTGAGGTCAGTGAAATCAACGCACATTCGCCATTTGCCATTCTTCTTCTTTACCATGACCACGTTTGCTAGCCATTCGGGGTACATCTGTTAAAGCCATGACCAACGATTTTGCAAGGATCATGTCATTGCCCCCAGCCAAATGGACACATGCTTCATAACTTGTAAGAAATCTTCTCGGGTTGGATGCCCATTGAAACTCGGCAACTTCGGTCTCAGAACCCGGTGGCCAAGGACATCTTTGGATCTCCAAAGGATAATGGGGATGCCAAGTCTATTGCTTCGGCTATTTCCTTCGTGATTTTTCCCCCGAATGATAACATCTTTCTCTTGATTCTTCCCGAGGATGATCGGAGGGTCCGAATTTCCCTTTCTAGTTTCTCTCGCTTCTTCTCTTGCTTGGTTGATTGCCTCTTGGGTTGCCAGCATTCGGTTTTGTGTCACCATTCGGACCTGCAACTGATCACGATGCTGCTTCAGGGCATTCACCTTGGCAGACTGCTCTTCTAACTGCTTCAGTAGCCGGGCGTTTTGTACGTCTGATCCTTCGGGCTCTTCGGTTTCTTCTTCTTCGGGGTCTTCGGTTATGCGGGCTTCCGGAAGCACACCTCCTAGTGCACCAAGTTCGCTTGTGCCGCCCTCTTGATTGTTCTGCGCCGCTGCGTCGTTGGTCAGTGCCGGTGCCACCGCACCTTCAGCCTGCTGAATGGGTACTCCCGATTGCAAAGTACCGGACTGCTGTAGAACTTCGGTAGGTGTAACCGAATCTGTGACTGCAGGTTCCTTGGATGACCCTGCACCTGTCTTCGCCTTGCCTTTCGGAGCCATGGTATGTTCGGCGACAACCACGGTGGGCGCCAATGTTGTTCTAAGGCAAAACCTTAGAACCCCTCCGGTGGTAAACCCGAATATACACAATGAGTAATGCTGAATCTAGCTACGAAATGACAAATGGAACACGAAATGAACAGAACTCAAGCTCAGTGTATTCCATTATTATTCCGATCCCTTTTACAGTCCCATCAGGGCAGTATTTATAGGAGCCCGTAAGCATTTACATGACTATAATGCCCTTGAGCCGCTTCTCCTGATTTCTCACGCTGGTAGGTAGCAAGGGCGTAACAGTCTTCTTGGTGCTTTTCCAGGTTGCAGTCCGAATGGCCGACAACTCCAGGCCCACCAGGCAGCGAGCAATCTTCACAGGAGCAGCAGCGCGACGTCCCTGCACAAGCAAAATACCCGCCAGCCGCCCGGTGCTGATTCGGTTAAAGGCACCGAAGCCCTCCTTGCATGTACATTTCGGTGGCCTTACAACCGGGCGAGCTGGACCTTCAGTCTGCCTGCTGCTGGCACGGGCGACCTAATCATCTAGGTAGCCGACTCGGTTGACCAACCGAATCGGTCGTCTGTTCGCGGTCAGCCGGCGCGAGTGACCGAATCGTCTCATTTGGCCGATTCGGCTGCCTAACCGAATCGACATCTCGTTACTTTAGCGGGACGGGGTGCCTAAGTCCCGGTTGTCACCCAACAATTTGGGAGAATTTAACGGGGAAGAAGTTGAGGGGAGAGCAGTAATTTCATAGTGGCTGCCACGTTGTGTGCACTCTCTGCTCTCGCAATGATTAACGCGTTCGCCCGCAGCTGCTGCCGTGCTGAGGGGCTGTGCCCCCCCCTGTGGGATGAAAAATTTTGGAACAGGCTTTCATCACTAGCATCAAACACTAGTTCCTCGCTATGCACCATGGTCGCTCGTTTTTCTTTCACACAAAAACATCCAGCTCACGTACCTCTCTTCCAGTTTAATACTACCACAGTTATTTGAACTGAATGAGTACATACATACGCATGTGCTAAGACTCGATCGTACGATCACACTCATACCGTAATTCAGAACTCCCTCCAGCCAAGATGGATTGGGTGTGCGTACGAACGAGCTTGGTATGTATATACATATGTACAAACAGTCTCGGCCGGCCGGACTGCATATATGTGTACTTGTTCATAAGCTATATCTACCAGTGTACCATGTTCAAGTGACGGGCTCGCCACGCTGCCAGTATAGTGTGGGTCCGATCCCACATTTCTCCACGTGGAAACCGCGGACCTGCAGCCGCCGCTTCAGGAGGCTGTGCCTCAGCCAAATTGCTGGGCGGAATAGGCGCAGCAAACGCACTTCTCCATGCAGTTGGCTTGTCCAAATTGCCCCGCCCAAGCACCGAATCCTCAATTCTTGGCTGTATCAGGAATTTCTCAATCTTGCCGGCAGAATCAGCATCAATGCCATCAGCATCAGGCGAATCAAGGAGGAACATGCAAGACTGAAAGCAATTGAACAAGTGTTGTGAGAACGGAAGATCAGCACGATCGGCGCCATGGTCTATGGCTATCACAATCTTAGGAGTCAGCTGTTTCACCAGCCGAAGGATCACTGACAGTGGTGGTGCACGAGCAGAGCAACCAGCCGGGAGGACAACTGCTACAACTTCATCACCAGTGGCAGAAATGAGCTCCGTAGGGTTGATCATATAGGCACTGATAGCACTGAACTCAAAGGGAATCCCAAGGTCTGCAGCAAACTGCGCAATGTTGTCACGCGCAAGACGCAGCTCCTTTGGATGGTGGGAAGCAGCTGATGTAAGGGCAGTGAGCTTAACGAACGGCAGAGCGGCACCGCCTGCGCTACGACGGTGTGCAAGCTCCTGCAAGAATACTTGGCTACGCATACAGTAACATGGATGCTTCTGTCGTGACGTGGAACATACAACAGATACATACTAAGGAGAGGGGTTCGTGTGCGCGAGCTCACCACATATGAGGACGAAGGACAAACAACAATCGGGTGCAGCATATGATCTTCTCCTTACGTGATGGGAGGATGAAGGACGAACAACAATCGGGTGCAGCATATGATCTTCTCCTTATGTGATGGAGAATCAGTGCAGCCTATGATCTTCTCCTTACGTGATGGAGAACCGCAATGTTGGGAAGCTGCAAGAGTCTTGAACGATGGTGGCGTAAGAGAGACTTCACAGGAAAACGAAGTAGAAAAAGACGGGAAACTTGATTTAGTACCTAGGTATTCCCAAACTAGGGCTCCCCTCATGATAGTTGTCATGTTTCTTTGGCCAAGGGGTTGGTACAAATATATAGAGAGAGAACTCTGAGCATTTACATTAATTAGCAATATGGTGCAAATTGATGTTACATCCTCCACCTTTATTAACGGGTCTAGTTACTTTTTAAAGCCCACTAGTAAGTAAAGACATGAGCCTTTGGATGATGGAAAAATTATAGATTTTATTATTTTTGGAATTAATTAATTTTGGGGATAGAACAATTCTATAAAAGTACAGAATCAATATTTAAGCCGCGAAAAATATTTCGAAGGCTCTAAAAATTAAAAAAACACTCGGAGACATTTTGGAACATGAATAACCCAAATAAGTATTTGGCGTTTTTTCTTTCTTCGTCTAATAAAAATCGCGGCAAATCTTTTGCCGTCCTTTCTAAAAAAAGTATTTAGTGTTCAAGATAAGATAACTTGGAGCATCTAAAAGGTAGATTATGCTCATAAACAAGTGGGAATGATTTTTAAAAAAGCCAGAAAAAATCTTCTGAAGTTTTTAGAGATTAATTGACCGGCAAGGAACTAAAGAGTGACTTGGGTTACAAAGAAAATACTTTAAGAAGCTCCCAAAGACAACTTGAGCTGAGAAACAAGGAATTTGATTATAGGAAAAAGACAAGGACAAGTCGGAGAAAGATAAACGAGTTTCTATACATGTTTTGAAATCTTTACTCACAATATGAAGTCAATCAACAAGAAAACATCACATCAAGCAATAGCCCATAAAGTTGGTTAAGAAAAGTTTAAAAATTCATATTTTTCCTACAACTAAATTTACGCTGGCTCAAACTAAACTTGGTAAATTTTATCCAAATATAAAAAATATTTATTTTTTTAAGAGAGAAACCTCGACTTTTACCGAAAGCCAAATGTCTCGGTACAAGAAAGTAAAGCTGGGGTTTCCAAAACAGTTAAACGAATAACTCTCCTCCCTCAGAAAAGTAAATAGTAACTAATAGTGGCAATACTATCACTCTTGCCAGCTCAAATTTCCACTACCGAAGATAAGTGCGTTTCAGTCGACTAGAAGTTCTTCAGGCCCTCCAATGCCACCGTCTCCAGCCTCTGAAAGTTACTTTCATCCTTCTCATTCAGCGCCACGCTCCAAGTCTGCATATGTGATATAGCATGATAGATAACGTCAGTAGGTGCCTTCGGCACAATCTTGGAGATCGCCATCCTGTTCCTGGACAGCCAAAGTGCCCAAGTAATCCCTGCAAGAATGAAAATGGCCATTTTGTTTGACAGGTTAACATCTCCCCTAAGCCAAGTTTGGCAAAAATCATCCAAGGATTGAGGATAAGCTGCAAGGTTAAACACTCCCATCATAAAACTCCAAATGAATTTAGCCATAGGGCATTCAAAGAATACATGATCTACCGATTCTAGCAAGCCACATAGGCAACAGTTCACCTCCCCTTTCCAATTCCTCTTAACAAGATTTTGAGCAGTTTGGATATTGCCATTCACTAATTGCTACAAAAAACTTTGATTTTCAAGGGGATTTTACTCTTCCAGATATATCTGGCCACCCTACAAGATGCACCTCTATCAGACAGGAATCTGTAGAGCGATTTAGTAGAGTACATCTTGTTTTCTAACTCCCAAACCATTCTATCGGCTTTATTATCTGTAAGTGTTATGTCTTTCAGCTCATCTAACAGACCCAACCACTCCCCATACTCTTGCATAGTTAGGAATCTCTTAAACTCGACATACCAGGAGTTATCCTCTCTGCAGTCACTGACATAAGCATAAGGATCCCTCACCAATTTATATAAATTTCTATGATAAATCTTCAGAGGCACAGGTTTGGCCAACAGTCCTCCCAAAACCTACAGTGATTTCCATCTCCAATTTGGAATGCTGAACCCCAGTCTATGAGGTGTTTTACACTGTGTAGCCCTTTCTAGAATTGAGAACCCCCTGCTCCACTAGATCCAAAGAAACCATTAGAGTCCAAATATTTGGCTTTGATGATTTTGAACCATAAACTCTTTGGTTCCTGGAAAATTTTCCACACCCACTTCACAATTAAGCATTCATTCATCCTCTTGGTATTAATAATACCCAGACTTCCCTGATCTTTTGGTCTGCTTATAATCTCCCAACTAGCCATATGGTACCTGAACTTGTCTTCTGCACCCTGCCAGAAGAATTTGGCTCTGATGGAGTCAAATTCTTTGTGAATACCATCCTTCAGCAGATAAAAGCCCATGCAATACAATGGAATGCTCCCCAAACAAGTGTTAGTTAGTAACTGTCTCCCTCCAGAAGTCATATGCTTTCCCCTCCAAGGATCCAACCTTTTCCTAATATTTTGTGCCAAAGGTTTGAAAATCTCCATATTTAGGTGTTTAAAGCTCACAGGAATACCACGATAAGTCATAGGGAAGGAGCCCAAGGTACAATTTAGCATGTTTGCCAATCTCTCCTTTTCTCCCTGGGGCACTCCAAAGACATATACCTCACTTTTATGAAAAATGATTTTTAGGCCTGAGAGCGACTCAAAACAGTATAGTATGAGCTTTAGATTTCTAATGTAATTCTCCTCTGGTTCAATCATGATGACAGTATCATCAGCATACTGTATATGAGATACTCCTTCCTGAATTAAGTCATTCAGCACTCCTCTCAAGTGATCTCCCTGTTGACGGTAGATAAGTACCAATTTTATACCGTCAACGCAGCAAGAGAAAGGACTAAAATATGTTTACCTATTAGATACAGGGGTTACACTGACAGAATTCCATGAGTTTTGGTGATTGTCTATTTCCGCAGGGTGTTAGCTAAAAATACCCAGGGAAGGCCCACATGTCAGGTTTACATAGAGATAATCGCGATCTAGTCAAAATTCTGTAATCAGGAAGGTTCGAGAAAGCTCTGGATCAAACGGGAGCCCGAATCAGCTCGGTGCCGGGGCGATCGCCCCGGGCTTGAAGTCGGCCACCCCGGGACCTCAACCAATCAGAACAAGTCTCGCGGATCCCTGTTCCACCACCTTTGAGGATGAATAATAATCGTCCATTTAGGTCGGTTTGATCCGAGGACTGTGGTGCATCCTAGAGGGCTATATAAACAGGGCCCAGGCGCCTGGAGGAGGCATCCCCTAAACCCTAATTTCATTATCTCTCAGCCGGGATCAGAGGCAGAGGGGTCCCTTGAAAGGATGACCTCTCTTCTCTAGAGAATTAGAGCTAGACATTCCAATGTAGTAGATTAGATCTAGATGAGAGTTAGGGAGAGCGGAGCTGCGCTCCGGTTCTAGAGAAGTCTTCAGAGATTTGGTATGTCTTTGTATCTACTCTTTGTAAGACTTATGCTTTAATATATTTATCTTCTCTATCTACTTTATGCCTGTCATATGTATGCTTAATATAGTTGTTACATCTTAGCATGGGATCTTTGCTCGTATTGAGTGCTCTAGTTATTGCGCATAGCTAGAGTAGTAATCGATAGTATAGGCATGGTGTCTAGACTATAGGTTATCTGAGGTTGAGCCCAATCCCACGGATAGTTGTGGTAGCCCCAGAGGTGACAGCTCTGTCAGGCCTTTGTATTCCACCACGTTCGGGTTGGTGTTTCGTAAAGCTTTTTGGCAGCCTTCCCCCGACTACTTTCTTACCAGTCTCCTTTGAGAGTCGGAAAGGTACTGTTGCTCCAAAGTGCTATTGTGTGATCGCTATATCTAACCATTCCCTGTTATCATAGAACCAGAGTATTAGAGAAGTATTTAGGAACCTTGATCTCTCCCGTTGTCCTCTCACTTTAGCTAGCTACTCATTTATTATAGAATTCTCATGTGTGCTTTTATTCTTATATCCTATCATATATCATTTACCCCCGCTTTAGTCTAGTTAGTTTACTAAGTTAGTAGATACATGATGGTGAATTATCAGATTCTTTAACCCTTGCTTCCCTATAGTAAAATATAAATAACGATACCTGGTTTACTCCCGGTAAAATGTTACAATGGTAAGTTCTGGGCGCTTGCGGAATTCTTCATATTTTATGTGCACTTAATTTATACCAACACTCCCTCAATCCCTTTTTGTAGTAGGACTCCCAGAGCATCTGCCACTAAATTGAATAGCAAGGGCGACATGGGATCCCCCTGTCTCAACCCAAGTCCTGAAGTAAGAGTTTCTTTCTCCATTAACATTAATGCAAACCTTTCCCTCCTTGACTGTGCTCATTACCCAGGAGATCCATTTTTGGGGGAATCCTCTACCCCTCATCACATCTTCCAAGAAGTCACATCTCACCCTGTCATATGCCTTTTCAAAATCAATCTTAAGGATTAGTCCTTTTGATTTGCTCTTATGTAGCTCATGTAAGACTTCATGTAAAACTACCGCTCCCTCCAAAATGTTTCTTCCTCTAATGAAGCCAGTCTGATTCTCTCCTACAATATTTTGAGTTATTGGGACCAACCTATTTGTCAATACATTGGTAAAGCACTTATAATCCACATTGAGGAGACAAATAGGTCTGTACTATTTCACAGTCCTTGCATCCTTCGTTTAGGTACTAGAGTAATCACTCCAAAATTCAGTCTCTTAATGTCCAACTGGTTGCTCCAGAAATCACTAAACATTTCACCCAATTCATCTTTGACAGTCTCCCAGCATTTCTTAAAAAAGGATACACTAAATCCATTATAAAAAATAAAAATAAAAAATAAAAGAATATTTATTTAGTTAGTGTTTTGTATACACAACCCACAATCAGAAATTTTGGAATGTGACAAGGCAGGATGTGGCTGCAAAGCAGGATTAAGAGTGTGGGCCAATGTGGCGGTGGCATGGGCGTGCTTGCACAAAGTGCACCAGAGGCGAGCAAGCTTTAGACCAGGGGATCAATGCAGACGAGGAGGACAATGGTGCTCGTCGCTGGAGGGGATGAAGACACGGGTAGAAAAGATATTTCAGCCACTTTCTCTGCCTTGAAATATGAATAATTGGTTAAAATAATTCAAACAATGTCCAGTAAAGAACTACGATTTCATAATGGCACTCGAAACATTTGTGGTGTAATAAATTGACCAATACCATACCACGTTTCTCCGATGTCCCTACAAAACTTTCCTAAAAATTAATCTAAGTATAGAGCACATTTCACAATCTAATAATATCTGTCCCATTTCTTTTCTTAGACACCCAGCACAAAGAAAATAAGGGACTCCTCATTGATTATGTGCCTGTATATATAAGATCTGATGTAAGCAAAATCATAGCTACATTATGTAGCGCAAAAACCAGGTACGCGCATCACCTAACTATTGAAAGCAGACAAGTATGTCGATCCTCTAGCTAGTTTTAAAATTAGTTTCCTTATTTTTAAAATAATAAAAAACTAATTCAATATCTAAAAGAATAACTAATATATTTAAAATAGATTAGAAAAAAACATGAAACTAACTTATTTAGAATAGATAAAAAAAGTATCCATTAGGCTAGTCTCAATGAGCATTTAATGAGTGTGTCATGCACATTTAATAGGGTGACACCTCAGCAAAAAGAGAATATTTGCATGAAATAAGGAGGAGAGAGAAGGAAAGAGTCCTAGCTCTCATTAACTGCATGAAACTGCACGAAACTGCCATTCAGACCAAATCGTTTCATCCTCTAGCTCCCGTGAGCATGCCTCCGTCTGTGCATAGCTTTGCCTTCTGCTGCAATTAAATGCTATATTTAGCGTAGCTAGACGAGTATATTTGTTCAGTTTTAACAATTGGGGGAGTGTTCAACACCCGGGTTCAGAGTTTATGACTGAAAAATTAGATTATCATGCAAGTTGTACGTTGTAATATAGACTCTACCCTTTACAAAACGAAATAATGAATATAGAAATTTGTGACCCGTGTAACAGTGATACACTTCACATGATTTGGCAAATTGTACTTGTATAAGAAAGCGGAGCTCGGAGACTTGGGTGAATTCTGTAATTTAGACTGCAGATGAAAATCATGAGTCTCAGAAACGAATGAAATTCATAATAAGTCCTAGAGTTTGGATCGAATACCCTAACAGGCCTTCGTATATATTGATCAATGTATTACTATTTCTAGTTTTTCTTTATAGAGCACTGATTCAGATTGTACTTGCACTTGGACATGTATGTATGCTGGGCAATGCTCAGGTACTCCGTTTACCTATAATAAGGTAATATCTCAGAATCAATCCAGACAATTGATCTTTCACAATTCAATAAATTATTAAATAAATTAATAAATTTAAGAAAAACAAAAATAAAATACCCGCATCCCCTAATCACGGCAGGGAAATCCCGCCTGCCGGTTCCCGAACTCCTCGCACACAGCAGCCGGAATTTGCACACGACTTTGCATCTTACCGTGTGTTTGGTTGGGGGTTGGGTGGGATGGGTTGGATCCAACCTAGTTTTTGGGGACGGAGCCAACCCCGTCATGTGTTTGGTTGCATCTCTGATTCTGGGGACGGGGTCAACCCATATCATGTTTGGTTGAGTGAATTGAAAACATGGGTTAGATGGCAGGATAACACCGTTACTGAGGCCCCACCTGTCAATCAGTGGACCCCGCCTGTCAATCTCTCAGCTATTTTTTTTTCCACCTTATCTTCTCCACCTTATCTTCTTCCCTAGGGCAACGCCGCCAGGGCAACGCGCGCAGGCAGGCCGAGGCCGCCGCCAGGGCAACGCGCGCACGGCCTCGCACGGCAACGAGCGCACGGCCTCGCGAGTCCTGCCGCCGCCGGGCCGCGCAGGCAGGCCGCGGAGCTGCGCGGGCGAGCACCGCTGCCGCCGGGCCGCGCAGGCAGGCCGCGGGCGAGCCGCGCAGGTGAGCTCCGCCGCCGGCCGGCGCCCTCCCTCTCCTCCGTCTCGGCCGGCTGAACTCCGCTCCGGGGTGACGCGCGGGGATGACGCCGTTAGGGAGTGACGTGTGGGGCCCACTCAACCCAGCTGGGTTCGCTCCGTCCGCCAAATTTTGAGGCACAGGTCCAACCCGCATCTGAGAGGAATATTCCTCTCCGGAGCCAACCCAACCCTCCCATCCTCCAACCAAACGGCCACGGGAGTGGGTTGAACCCGGCTCGCTCCGCTCCGCTCTGCAACCAAACACACGGTTAGCGATATTCGAGCACATGCTTGCATGCCATTGCTATGAATTTTGGATCTGATTTTTGTTGGATATGCTTGCATGCCATATTGCCATAAATTTTGGATCTTACTATTTCCTAATGCATGCATAGTAATGTTTGACGAGATTTTGTACAAAATATTTCTCATATATGCATATATTTGTTGATGCTATTAAGAAGCATCTCGTAGATGCTTTAAGAGAAGGAAAGTATATATACATGTGCGCATGTATGTTCACGTGTGCTATTTATATGTATATCAGTAGAAAAGAAAAGAAACAAGCTATACCAAGTATATATGATTGATGATGCAGGTCGAGGGCATGCATCAGTATGCGCCCATATCTGCGCTTCCATCAAATACGTATATACACAGGTATATATGTACGTACATAGTACTCTGTGGCGGATGGGCATAACACGTCGCCAAGCCCCACAACTCAGGGATAACGATACTACTCGACCTGATAAGCACGGGAGGGCCGGATATCTCTCGGCCTCCAACAAACTCGTTGCGGCGCGTGCACAGCAGCCAAACGCCTGCAAACCTAGCTAGCCACTGCCTATATAAAGGACCCTGACCCTCAGGGCCAAAGGGGGTTTTCCAAGGGCGCCAATATGGAGAAAACAAGAGCGCCGCCAGGCTGCTCCATCTCCACTTCGCCATCCACGGGAGAAGGCTAATGACGCCCGGCCGTTCACATCAGGCAGCCGCCACCAGGGCGCCATTCGTCCGTAGGCATGGAGCGGATCAGCGAAGTGAAGATGGCCGCCGGCTAATCACGACTCACATCCACGCCGCCAGGCTGCTCTTCACTACGGAGATGCCGACGTCCATCTTCGCCAAACACCTTCGTCCGAGGCTGCCTCTCGCGGCCAGCGTCTTCATCCAGGCGAGGCTGCACGTTCGTTCCTGGAACACCAAAGGAGATCGCGTGCACATCGTGGTCCATGGGTAAGAATTAATCTAGTATTAGTTCTTCCAATCTTACATATACATGTGCACGTCGGCCCTATGTCATGATCCAGGGAAAGCAGATCGAAATACGGCGGCCAGATGATTATGGTGGCGCCAGACTGCGAGAATCCTCGCGTCACAAGTGTACGATGCATGACTGGCGGGCTTCATCCTGCTGGCGTACAAGAGAACTGGAGGCCGGGATGCAAAGACATGAAGGTGTTGTGCCCACGTACCACACCAACATACAAATAAGGCAAGATGCAAACAAGGCTGGTGTGAACATCCATGCATATATGCGTATATGCCATACATGCAAGGATGGACAAGGCCATGCATCTACGTACAACCGGGCGAAGAGCGATGCCGGGCTGCTCCCATCTACGAGCGTGCCTGACCCATAAAGACAACCGTCACGCTCTCCATCATCGAAAGGATGCACACTGCTGCACCAATTGGATCACGACGAGGGCAGACATATCCATGGATATGCGCCGCCGGCCCTCGTCGCTAGGAAGTCCGAGGTGCAGGCAGCCGCCACCGCATCGCGTTCACCTCAAGACGGCTTCACACACGTGACCCGGGCGCCGGCTTCGTCCAGCCCCGATCTACGCGCGACGTCAATCGAGTGGCAAGGGGACGCCGCCATCCACCGAGATGTGATGCTACCTGCCAGACGACGCACGTCCGCGCCGATCGACGAGCGTTGCAGCCCGCGCCGCAACCACGTTTGTCTATGCCAACACGCCATCAGCAACACATCTCGTGACACGGCAAGGGCCAAGGGGTGAGTCTCGACATCAGCGTCCGCACCTACATCAGTGCTGCTGCCGTACAAGGCAGGCGCTTGGGACGTCATCGACAAGGGCTCCGCGTCTACACCATCAACGACACTGCCCCATGGAGGCGAGTCGGGACGCCATCAACATCGGCTCCATCTACACCGACATCGAGCCCGAGGCTGGTTCCACATACGCCGCCGTCATTGATGCCACACCATAGAGGCGGGTCCGGATGCCGTCAACTACGGCTCTACACCTACGCTGGCAAACCCACTATACTGAGAGGTGAGCACGCAAGGACGCGCCGCCGTCAACAGCTCCACACCTACCACCAGTGCCACCGCCGTACCGGGCAGGCGCTCGGATGCCATCGATAACGGCTCCACGCCTCCACCATCTACGTCAATGACATCGCCTCAACATGAGAGGCGAGCCCGGACGCCGTCAACAACGGTTCCGCACCTGCACCAACAACATATGCGCCGTTCGAGCGAACGCATGTGCCATCCAGCGGTTGTTCGACGAACGCCTGTGCCATCTAGTTGTCACGGCGACGTGGGGCTACTCCGCGCCACGCAGTTGAGATCAACGGCGATGTGCTCCTGCTTGAGCACCATGACGCCTCCACGACGATGCATGCAAGTGCATGTGTGCTTGCACAAGCTAGGATGATGCCAACGATCATCTCAGACAAGCTGCATGTATACACGTATATGTCTATACGTGTACGTACGCGCGCTTGAATTACCAAACTAAGGAAAAGCAAGCTATAGGGAGCTCGACTGTAGTTTGAGCCCTTAATTTATTTTATATCTTTCTCTTTTGTGTATCGGTGAAGCTGTCTAGGCGATTGAGCCACATCTGCCTACTGCTCCATCTACTACCACCACCACGCACCGCTCGACGGCACTCTCGGCGACTCCATCCACTACGACAGCTGCGCTACATCGACTGATGGGCTGACGAGGCCTTCTACTTCGACTACTTCTACAACCAAGTTCCACGGCGTACCACGACGATGCTGCCAAGGAAGTCCGAAGCGATCCAATCTTCACCAACCATGCAAGTGCGATCGCGATGACACGTGCCGTTCGACACCGACAAGGCGGACGACGCAGCGGGCGTGGCTTATGTACCAGCCACGTTTTCCGGCTATGGACCGACGAGGCCCTCATGCCGACTGCCATCCACATCTACACCAACACCATGCATGGAGACATGAAGCGAAGACCGACGACGACGACTAAAGCAGCTTAATCGGAGGTGCTCGTGAGCTTGACTCGCAGGGGTAATTAACTGGAGCTTTCCGAGGCCCCGTGAACCATGAAGACCATAATCGCCCAAGTCGATCGCCACCAACATGCTATGGAGCGCACACTTATGTGCAGGGAACATGTATTTGTATTTTCTTTAAATATGAATAAAGTCGGTGTTCCCTTCTCTTATTTATTTTGTGTACTTTAGTACACTGGCACGCCCGCACTTTATTTTTTATTTCGCATAGAGAGATCCTCTCCGTTGAGTGATTTTTCTGTGGAAACAAATTGGCACGCCCAGTGGGACCTGGTTCTCCTCCCATCTTTGCTGCGCAATATGGTCGTCGTCTTCATGCTCACGGTTTCTCCGGTGTGCGAAACGTGTTGGTCATGATGGTGCTATGTTGGATGTCTCACTTGATGTGAGACTCCTCGTAATATAGCCCAAAATTTCACCGGTGCTATTTTGGATGTCTCACTTTGTTTAAGACTTCAAGTATGATAGCCCGAATCTTCATTGGGTAGTTATTGTTCCTATCCAATTTTTTTTTATGGTCTTCATATAGAGACCATGGTGGATGCATTGAGCTAATCTGCCGACAAGGACTAGGTCCTTCTCCACGCTGGGGGCAATTTTGCTTGTCATATCCCTAGGGGGGCAATTTTGCTTGCCATGACGAGGCAACTCACTTCGACATCCCAGATATCGTGCACGTACATAGAAGTTCCTGGTGGGAACTCTACGTTGATCCCCAAGTTCCTAGTAGGAACTTTAAGCGTTGAGCCCATGACTAGCTGCTGGGGAAGCTCCACTAAGTCGACATAATAAGGACACACCTTGGCGCACACATCAAGCTGCCCGAGGTGTCTTGGCATAGGCAAGGCGTGGACCCCGTGGGGTGGCGACTTCACCAGCTTGGTTGGCAAGTTGAAAGCCCCCGAGCTAGACTCCATCGAGGCTACCTGACATGATCTACATGGTACAAGCGACGCGTTCCGGGCGTACGGGGCTTGATGACTTCGCTGACTCTGATGCAGAGCTGAGTGTATGTCATCAGCACCATCACCATGTCCACAGGAGATGCGGCGCCTAGGAGCATCGATGCTGCGACTGGCCTTCAGATGTGGGTCAGCAGCTTCCACGGCTTCGCACTTCTTCAACACACGACTGCAGCGGCCAGCTACACGTTCGTTTATAGCAAGGCTAGCGGGATGCACCGGCTCCACATGAGACTACGACAAGTCTTTGGCCGTGGCGAGCTTGCGGACATCTACGCACGGAAACACAACTACGTGCGGGAAAGATATAGTTTGATGGTGGCCACGGTATGCTTCCAGCTTACCACGAAGGCACCACTAAGCCATACACGCACGGGCGAGACGATGCAGTCCGGCCTCGCGTGCTGCTGAACTTTCTCAGCCGGAGCGACGACATGCCCATCGCCCAGCAACATATATATATAGAGGGCGTCCTCCTCGTGCTTGATTCCATCACGCCGGCAAGAGAGTACGACACAAATTTGCTGCGAACAAGCTAGTCCCATGCATTGCATTGTTTAGCCATGCAAGCCAATAAGCTGTAGCAGAAGCTTAAAACCTAAGGCAACCTGATTGGAGCCGAACACCCCTGATGAACGTGAAATCTCGCCATAATCGGTAGCTTGCCATCAAGGCACCTAGTGACGACGCTCAGCTTGCGTCCGTCACACTCCGCACACATTTGAGCGTGACGGGAGGACAGCGTACCCCTAGATACTGGCTGAGCCGTAGGTGTTGCCAAGCCGAAGAGGCTGCGTCCATGTCATTCGCACCCCAGACGATGCATATCGATCATAGCCAAGCCTGGGGCTGCACTTTTATTGCGCCTCTGTCGAGGAAGGCACGATGACTGCATGCAGGACTGCAGAGGGGAAAGGCGTCCATGCACATGGCCAACTCGTTGCCCTCGCAGGTTGCTTGAAGAGCAGGCCAGAGCGAGGCTTCATCACCGCGGAGGTGCAACCCCACGAGATGTGTGAGGCAGCCTTATGATAGCCGAACTTTCAAGTAGAGGCACCACGATAGCGTACCATTGGGCCCATACATCGGCAAGCCGTCGCCATCACCAAGGCCGACGCCGACGTCCACAACAAGTGTGACGGCATATGATCAATGACAAAGCTCATCACCAAGGGGAGCACCATACTGCCCCAATCCTATAACGCGGAAACTCCGCCGACGTTGCCTCTTCTACATCGACAACACTAGGGGCATCGCGATGCTGCCCACTATCCGGGGACGCGCGTCCAGCATCATCTACGACGCAAAGGAGCCGTGCTAGCAGCTCACAAAGTGTGGATAATTGCATGTGTCTACACACATTCGTGCTTGGTTTGCATGTACAAGCAACATCTCTCGTGCACATACAATGCAAGAATGGATGGTTGAGCAACCAAGCACGTCTCGACGCGAGCTCCAGAGAGAGAGAGAGAGACCGCCGGGTTCATCACCTGCGTCAAACCGAAGACCGGTAGCATGCATGTACACCAACCGCGCCGGGTTCATCACCTACGACATCATCAAGCACACACTGGGGGCAGCATTACAGCTGCCCAGTGCTCTACGGTGCCGATGTTCTTCCGGCGGCATCTTCTATGTCAACAACACGCGGGGGGCAGCACCTCAGCTCTCCCCGATGTCCAACGGCGCCTGTAACTCTCCGGCGTCGTCATCGTCATCAAGCACACCGAGGACACACGATGCACATGGGGACGCACTTCTTCACACGTCCAACACCGCAAGAGCAGGAGGCTTCGAGCTCCACAGCACCATAGCTCCCCAATGCCATACGGTGCCGATGTTCTCCCGGCATCGACATCTACATCAACTAAAGCCACGGTGGCACCACCCCCTCTGGTCCGCCACGGCGTCGATCGTCCTCCAGCATCACCTTCTACGTCAACAACACTCTGGGGGCAACACAGCTCCCAGGTGTCCTACACCGATGTTCATTCGGTGTAGTCTTCTACATCATCAACACATTAGTGGTGTCATCACACCTACCCCGTTTGCGCGACGCCGATGGTCTGTCGGCACGCCTTCGACATCAACAATGTTGGGAGTAGCACCACACCTCCCTGGTCGCCTACACTAACGGCCACAAAGGCGTCTCGTCTACATCGACAAATCCCGGGAGTAGCATCACACCTCTCGGCTCATCTCTCATGCCACTAGCATCTTGGGGTGACCTCCAAGGATGGCGCACACTAGGAGGAACAAGTGCGCCTCCACAAGCTCCACCATCATGGTCGAGCTCACCTCCAACATCGTCGCCGATGCTCCACCTCAACGGAGGTTCTTGCGTTATTTATTTATTTATGTTTATTTTTACATACCTTTTCACTTCCTCTCCTCTAGATGCTCAATGTTCACCCTTCATTGCATGTTTTGGGCATCTTTTCATGGAGAGCAAACAAAAAAAAAAAACAATGGCTCTCTCAAACAAAGTTGCAGCAGAAGTGGAAGGTTTGGCGGCCCCGGGACCATGCCGAAGGGCCGGGGCAACAACCTCGGCACATGGAGCCCACGACAAGTCATCACCTCACGGGACGCACGGCCGACACCGAACATGTTTCCGCGGGGCAAAGTGGGAAGATGGCTTGGGCCACTCCTAAGCGGCCGAGGCGACCATGCCGCTCGCGCTTCCCGACATGGGGCGACACACACTCCGGGGAAGACCATTGAAGAAGAGCAAGAAAGGGCTACCTCGGTGCAACACAGTTGTGCCAAGTGTGCGGCCTCTTGCCACCCCGGGATGTGACAACAAGGGACCATCGAAAAAACACACAACGCCAAAGAAGGATTCCCTTTGTTCCACAGAGGTGAATGGATACCCTCCAAGTTCCTCGGGTTGAGGCACTCCAAGTCCAAGCTCCTCGGGAGAAGGCGCTTCAAGTCATCACGTTGAGGCATTTCAAGTTCAACATGTTGAAAAAAAAAAAAAAAAAAAAAAAAAAAAAAAAAAAAAAACTCAATCAACAAGCTCAACTATCAAGCTCTACAAAGTTCAATCAACAAAGTTCAATCAAGAAGTTCAATCGGCAAGCTCCATCGTCAAGCTCAATACCAATGGAAGGCGGAGGTAGTCGTTCACCATCCTTGGCAAGAGTGTGGCGAATTCCATAAGCCGTTACCTAAAACCAAACACCAGCACAGCCGTACCTACGCCTCCGTGTTAGAGAGAGCGAACAGCTGTGGTTCAACTCAATGCAAGGGAGTCTAGAGCAAGAATTCCCTTCACCCCAGCGGATATACCAAGGCAGAGGTCTACACATTCAAGCACACAATGAGGCAAAATCGCGGGAGCCATGTTGCCATGGTTACGCAACGGCCCCTAATGGTCATGTCCCCTGGCTGTCCTATCTCAAGCTGCACATATAGCTAATACCAATGGGAGAGCCAACATTTTTAAAATACTAAACAAAATCCTCTTGCATGCATTGATCATTTTTATATCACTCTCACATTACCCTAGCTATGTTGATTATCCGCAGACAAGCTAGTTGTTTTTATTGTGGCGTTGCGTCCATCGTTTCGCTACAATTGGGAGCCGTGATACGCGCCGGTGCGGCCAGCGTTGAGCGGTGAAACCCTTCAACCCGATGGACTACGCCACGTACACCCTTACAAGTGGAGGTCGGGTTGATAAACCACACTGTTGGGAGCCATGATGCGCGCCAGTGCGGCCAGCGTTGAGTGGTGAAACCCTTCAACCCGATGGACTACGCCACGTACACCTTTACAAGTGGAGGTCGGTGTTGACGGTCCTTAAGTATCAATTTTATACCATCAACGCAGCAAGAGAAAGGACTAATATGAGTTCACCTGTTAGATATAGGGGTTACACGACAAGAATTCCACGAGTTTTGGTGATTGTCTATTTCTCGCAGGGGGTTATCGAAAGAGAACCAAAGGAGGCCCACATGTCATGATTACATAGAGATAAAGATCGAACGGGTAAAATTGTATAATCTAGAAGACTCCGAAGGCAAACCCCGGAAGCCGGGGCCCACCGGCGGGGTGGCCGGTCCGGCCGACCCAGGGGGAGTCGGCCGACTCCCCACCTCCACCAATCGGTGGAGTCTCGTGGATCCCGCCTCCACCGCCTTTGAGGATGAATAATTATCGTCCATTTAGGTCGGTTTGATCCGAGGGCCGTGGTTAATTCTAGGGGCTATATATTCGAGCCCCCGGCCCCGGGTGAAACCCTAATTCATTCAAGAGTTCATTCTCTCATCGTAATTCGTAGAAGCCAGAGCCACCATCTCAATTAGAGCTCCATTGTTTAGTAGCATAGCTACATAGGAATAGATCTAGAGGGAATCAAGCCTAGCTTGGAGTCCGGATCTCATCGGAGTTCTTGGTAATTCCCCTCTACATTCTTGTAATATTCATCATTGTTCGTGATACTATGAGTAGTACTTTATTCTATTCTATTATATCGACTTGACTTTGCTCTATTTGATTATGTTCTCAATTATATTGTTCTTAGTTTACTTTGATTATATGTTTAGCATAGTTGGACTAGAATTATGTTTATGCATAGGATCGTATAGCGCTTGCTCATTAGATCGATGGGTGAGTGGTAAATATTGTGTAGGCGTGGTGCCTAGATTGTATTTATCTCGCGATTGCACCCTATTGGCCGGGTCGTGAGGTAGATCGCGGGAGTGACAGTCCTGTTGAGTCCTTTGTATTCCATCCCCCGTTGGTAGGTCTTAGTAGAACAACCTATTACATTGAAGTCATTGCTATGTCTCTTGTCTTCTCTCGGTAATATCACTATGCATAGATATAACCTTTTCCCGCCATGATTGCTAGATGTTCTTGCACTAATCATTGTATGCTTTGACTTTGTAGTTAGAATAACATAGGATTATACCCTAGATCGTCCTAGTCCATGCTAGTGTTATAAGCTTAGAGTGCTAAGTTGAGATGGCTTATTACTATTATTTTATGTGGCTAAATGCTCTCATTTATCTTATGTCATTTATCATTCATTCCTATATTTTATGTGACACTTACCCCGTATGAGATGATCGATACGGACAAGGTTAAGCTCTCCATTATAGCATGTGCATTGCTCATCACTCATTATCCAAGTGCATTCCCTTCCCAAAGTAAAAATATAAATAACGATACCTGGATTACTCCCGGTTAAAATGCTACATCGGTATTATCTCGTGCGCTTGCGGATCCCATATTTATTTCTAGTAGCAGCTTGCATTATTTAGTACCAAAGATTTTTGGCGCCATGTTGGGGATGACAACCTAACACTGAGTGGCGTTAGAAATGTCAACAAGCATTTTTGGCGCCGTTGCCGGGGAAGGTTGAAAGCCAATGGATAATGTGCAGCACTGCACTAGATAATGTGATCGAGTTGTCTTTGTCATACTAACCCATCTCTACAGGATTACCCTTGTTTTGTCTACTTGTGTATTTTATGCAGGGTAATCAAGACAATTCTTCCTGATAATTATATTGACGATCCAGAAGCTTTATTCAGGAAGGCCGGGAGCGGGTTGAAGAAGACCAATCAATCATCATCATCATCAACTCAACTTGGAAGCTTGTCGGAAGCGAAAGTCGACCTTTCGTTCGAGACTTGACACCAAATTTTGAAGCCATGGCGCACAAGTCACTCCGCGAGTTCTCGGCTCCAACTACGTACAACATTCGTCTTGGACCAGCTGCGGACATCGAAGGAGCTTTTGAGCTCAAGCCTGCGCTAATCAACATGGTGCAAGCAAGCCGCTTCGTGGGAAGGCCCATGAAGATGCTAGTGCTCATCTCCAACACTTCCCGGAGATTTGTAGCACATTCACTATCAAGGATGTCCCCGTGGATGCTATACTACTTCGCCTCTTCCCATTCTCACTCTTGGGGAGAGCGAAATGGTTCTACGCCAATAAGGAGAAGAATCCTACGTGGGCACTATGTTCCACCAATTTCTTGGCGAAGTTCTTCCCCATGGGCAAAACAAATGCTCTTCGTGGGAAGATATCAAGCTTTCAGCAACACCATGATGAGACTCGTCCCGAAGCTTGGGAGCGCTTTCAAGATTACATCCTCGAGTGTCCTCATCATGGCATGGAGAATTGGCTGCTCATGCGCACATTCTACCATGGGCTCAAAGAACAAGACACGTGAGACGATGGATGCCGCTGCGGAGGTGCATTCTTATCACTCACTATTCCTCAAGCCACAGCTCTTGTGGAGAAGATGGCATCCAACCAAGGTTGGAGTGAAGAAAGGACGCAGACCCGCAAGAGAGGTGGAGGAATGCATCGAATGAAAGAGGTAGACATGCCGTCTCCGCCAAAATAGATTTGCTAATGAAGAGGCTCGATGAGAGAGCCCCGAGAAGAAAGAAGTCATGCATATACATGATGCTCGCATGACATGTGAAGAGTGTGGAGAGACTGGGCACACAAAGCTAACCGCCCGTAGCCGAAGGAGGACGTGAACTACCTCAATAACAGCAACAATAATAATTACTATCGTCCTCGCAGAATCAAGGTTGGAATCAACAGCCGAGGCCTAACTACTCGAGTGCAATTATTCGTAACTATCAAGGTAACAGCTCCTCCTACAACAATTACAACCAGCCGCCTTTGAGAGAGTTAGTGCTTGAATCAAGGCAAGATGATGGACAATCTGTCCAAGAAGCTAACATCAAATGACAAGGTCCTAGAGACACTCGAAGAATGGATGGATGGCTTTTCCAATGCCATCAAGAGTCACTTCACCAACAAGATACTTGAGTCACGGAGTACAACGCCTTGTTAACCTTGCTCCCTCCACTCGGCCAAGGTAAACCGGGCGACAACCCGAAGAGCTCGAGACCGCAAATCTTGTTGACATATTCAATGTAGAAGATAGCCGGAGTGATCCATCGAAGGGGTCATGGATTGACTCAACTCTGCCAATCAAGAAGGGTGATCCAGGGAGACCAGTCATTCCGATCTCCATTGGAAGTACCAACTTTAATGAGGCAATCTGTGACTTCGGTGCAAGCATCAACATCATGCCAAGAGTGATATACGAGAAGCTATTCAGATGCCCCCTAGCATACACAACCATGTGCTTGCAGCTTGCAGACCAGTCACTCCGTGTTCCTTTGGGAGTACTTGAAGACATATGTGTACGAGTGGGCAACTGTTGATACTAGATACGCACACGAAAGAATCAAAGAGGAATAATCCGCAAGCGCACGGATATCGGTGAGCACTTCACCCGGGAGATATTCCGAGTATCGTTATTTATTTATCCGCTAGAGAAAACGTGCATCCGACTAACCCAAGTCTATACTTAACCCCCGAGCTACGTACAAGGTAAATGAGCGATATAGAGAGGATTACTACCACAGCCTCCTTCCAACCTATGGCAAGCTTTGCAACTACTACTCTATGGGAGCACCTAAGAAAAGACACCACAGAGGATGCTTAACCTAGCACTTTTGGACCTACCTTACCTACCGACGGAAGTGGATTACAAAGGTAACAAAGGGACCGTCATCTCCCCCGCTACTACCACGGTTCCGCCGATAGGGAGCATCTACGAGTGAACCTAGCCCAAGCACCACGCTTACGCTACGAACGATTACTCTATTCCCAACCGGAAGCGAATAAAGTAAACTCATAAACCAAAGAGCAATAATAACAAGAACTTACTAGTATCGAAGTTGAATTGCGAATGATCCTAGAACCAAGCCTCGTGTTAGGAGACTTGATCCCGCAGGTACAACCGGAGAGGAGACACCGACATGCCGGGCTTCCTCCAACTCTACCTCCACCCTATACTCTCTCTATCTATCTTGAATGCTAGGCTCTAGGGAGGAGATCCATTCAAGGGACCCCTCTCACCTGATCCTCTCTGGAAATAATGAATTAGGGTTTCATGGGATGCCTCCTCCAGGGGCCAGGGCCCTGCTTATATAGTCCCCTAGGATGCACCGCAGCCCTTGGATCAAACCGACCTAAACGGACGATAATTATTGCTCCTCAAGGTCGGTGGAGGCAGGATCCGCGAGCCTCCACCCGATTGGTGGAGGTAGCCGGCCGGCCGACTCAAGGGGGAGTCGGCCGACTCACCCCGAGCCCGTTCGGGCTCCCGCTTGGTCCGAGCCTTCTCGAACCTTCCAGACATGAATTTTCACGGTTCCCGATTATCTCTATGTAAACCCGACATGTGGGCCTTCCTTGGGTATTTTCAATGACACACCGCAAAATGTACATTCACCAAAACTCGTGGAATTCTATTAGTGTAACCCCTATATCTAGTTGGTGAACATATTTTAGTCCTTTCTCATGTTTAGTTGACGGTAAAAATTGGCACTTAACGACCGTCAACAACTCCCCCAAGCTTACCTTTTGCTCGTCCCCGAGCGAAGATAAACTCGGTGTGGATCGGAGTTGCTACAATGCTTTCACGCCTCAAAAGTACACATGCGTTCAAACAAGAACTCTCCTCCGGATTAGAATGAACTATTCTGACTCAAAACTTACTCATATTACCTTTCACCATGGGGCTTGTAGCCGTCACTTGGGTCTTGAGTAGTTGAAAGACGAACGGTCAAGTCGAGCGCTATGTTTCTCGCTCTTGATCAACTATTATTCCAGAGTTTTTGCAAGATTTTCAAATAAAACTCGAGTTCCTTGTATGAAACTTTCGTGTCTCTCATTTGTGGTATTTCTCGGATCCTCTCCAAGGCATGAGTAGTGTATGCCTTCTCTTCTCTCAAAATATGTGGTATTTGTGGAATTAAGGCATAGTGGAAAGAGCCTTCTCTCTCTCACCCTACTTTCTAATAGGCTTATGTGGAGCTTATAGGTGGGGAGACACTCAAACTCACTTGCATATATTGCACAGCTTAAACCATGGATCCAACAGAACTAAAATAATAATAAAGTCATATGTGCATATGAATGAGGGAATGGAATGGATGATAAGATGATGATGATAAGGAAATGATTATGAGGGGTGATCACTTGGTGAACATCTACTTCTACACTTGCTCCTTTGGGGATAACATGACTCCCTTTATTCGGAAACCTTGAAACTTCTTGAAAGGAAGGACTTGGCTACTCTTTCTTTCTCTTTTTTTTTCTTTTTTTTTTCTTTTTTTCTTCTTTTTTTTTCTTTTTCTTTTTTTTTAGAGCAACCAATCCTCTGAAAACGAAACTTTAGCAACGGGGAGTGTATAACTTGAAATGATAATGACTGGAGCTTTTATGTAGGCAAATGGAACGGCGATGATTATTTCTAGATGTTCACTCCCGTGATAGGAGTAGAACCTTTTCTGGATGAAGTGAAATGAGTGGCGTATGTATTTTGTGGATGGATGGATGGATGGATGGATGCGTACTCCCAGGGTAGGAGCAGCATAAGCGCGTATCTCCAGGATAGAGACAGCACAATATGTGGGGGAATGCGTACTCCCAGGGTAGGAGCAGCATAGATCAATGGATGGAGAGCACATAGTATTGACTTTAACTGCATGACTGATTCCTTATGGGTCCACAGCATAACCACACTCAATGCCTATAAGACTACACTCAAGCCTACAATATGATCTATATAAATAGATGGGTTTTCCTAATCTAGCAAGCATGAATGTATGGCTGTGGTAGGAATTTTGAACTCTCGTCATACAGAACTCATCATGCAGAATTTTAAGATTTTAAAAGATAAACTCTCCGTAACACTAGCATCTCTAGGAACAAGATGGACAAAGCAGCTCAAAACTTTCCCATATCATATCCGTCAACTACCTAGACTTAGATCAAGCATTTGCTACCCACAAGTTTCAGGTTCAGAGTAAATCTCAAATCTAAACAGTTGTGTCCAAAACTCGAGAGAGTGCAAGGTTGAAAACTAGGTACTTGAAAGGAATTACGGCAGAGCAACTATTCATCATTTCCATATAAGAGCTTATTCTGTAGGGTTCGTTTTAGCAGGCAGACTTTTCACATACTCTCCTCTATTTTATTTTGCAAACGTAACAAATAGATAGATAGATAGATAGATAATCTAGTGATACTTAGCTGGATACACGGGGGTGCTCTCCCCCAAGCTGGATGTTGACGTAGTATGTTGATGTTGCCGATCGCGGTGAAGGCATACCGCCCTCCCGGAGTGTCAAGGATAATGGTCAGAGACAAAGATCAAGACCGTTGAAGACAAAGACTTCGACAAGGGACAGACGTCCTTCGCTCGTTAGCTCTTCTTGATCCTTTAAATTCTGTGAGGCTCAAATAGACAGCAAAGCTTGTGGAACCGATTAAGCATTAGTGATAAACCTCTAAGCCTTGAATGTCTAGAACCTTCTTAACACAAAAATCTTTTTAGCAGATCTTAATATTTTTGCAATTTTATATTTTATGGTATGTAGACAAAAAAAATGCAACTAAGATTAAAACTTATTTTTATGCCACCACAAGGTGGATATCTTTGTGGGCCAGTCGCACCACAAAATTATTCACATGGGGCTTAGCATTTTCTAGATGCAATGCAAGACAAAATTATTTTCTTTTCTAATGCAGATGCAGCAAAGTAAATATGCAACAAGAACTGATTATGCAAAAAGTAAATATGCTAAAGGAAAAACTTATGCAATGCTGAAGTGGGAAATATGGATAACTACCAAGTTACCTCCTTGGCAAGGGTTCGGTGTTTTAAGCCCTCTGAATAGGACTTCTTGTCGTGTTCAATCCTTCGGTGCTTTATTTGATCTCAAAGGTAGAGACCTTGAGAACTGCATCTCTTGAGTTGATATCTCTTGAGGAAGATGTCATCCATGTTCTTTCCTTCTCCAACGGTTTGAAGTGAACCTTTAATTGTGATGCTAGCAGCATCTTGTTTAGTGTGCATGTTGCAGGTTCAGAACTTTATCACTGGAGCACCCTGGGATGAAGAGTAGATGCTTCTAGTGGTCCTTTCCCTAGACCTTGTGCTCCACTTATTATTTCTTCTCTGCAGAGGATTAGTGGACAACACATACCCGAAGGAATATATAAAAATAAGGGTAGAGTTGTCATAGAGCTACAGGTCATATTCTATGCTACATAAAAGATTGGGTTGAAAATTTTAATTAGCATAGAACATCTACTCAAGCATAGAATATTTACTCAACATCACTTCTTCTCTTAAAGATTGATTTTATTTTGTCTTAAGTTTGATTTGTGTGTATGACATCTACGTAAAACAATCAAACTTATAGAGGAGAAGTAGTTGTGAGTGGAGGGATTGCAACCCAAATGAGCAAGAGCGACGGAGGCATGAGAAGAGGAAGAGCATTGTTGGATCATCGTTCGAGGAGTTGGTGGCCTTCCTCCCCCAAGCTTGTTGTTGCTCGTCACGAAGCCAAGTGTGTGTGTTAAATCATCCCTCAAAGTGTGTTGTAACTCCATGTTCTTTAGACATTGTCCGTCCTCATTCTTAAGTCTCTTTGGAGAGGGCTCTTGATTCTAGGTCCGTTGAGTGAAGATCTATTCTTCTTTTCTTTGACCGTCGAATCCAGGATATGAGGATGCGTACAATTGCATAATCTTCTTTTGTCAACCATTCTTGAATATTGTTGAGTCTTGGTTGACGAATTGATGTTTGTTGGAGATGTAGACTTGAGTTCTTCCCCGATGGTATTTTTTTAGCAAAGATGGCGAAGAGTCAATTAATGATTCGCTATCCGTCTTGATGATCAAGGAAGGGACTTCATTAATATTTGTATGCCAGCTTCATCTCCAATGGCATAGGGACATCATCTTGCAAATGTAGTTGTTCATGGTCTTCTTGGGCTTGGTCGGTAGTCAACCCTTGATGGTGATTGGTTGACACAAGGATGCATGCTTCATGCCATGCTTGTCCTTGCTGCCGACGTGCAAGATGGTGTCTTCAAGAACAACGAGAGCAGACCTTTGATTAGCCAAAATGAGGTGAGTTGCTCCCAGCTTCTCATTGGTGTCCTAGCTCGAGTTTTGAGCTCAATGCTATGATGTCTTCAAGGTTGCTCGTAGCTTGTCGCCTTGTTCATCCACTTCCTTTGGGTGAGTGCTATTGATGTAGATCCTTCTTGTGGGACTCTTGTCTCCTTCTTTGTTCCATCACAGAAGCGGTGATTTGGCAGGTTCACCATGAATAGGTATGCCGTGGATTCTTTCAATTCTTTCTTGGATGATGAATGAGCTATTGTCTTTTGTGCGAAGTTGTTCGAGTTCATCATATGCCTTGCTTTATCTCTCGATGTGAGTTCATCTCCGGACTTTCCCAACTTGGATTTGGAAGTTTGTCTCAGGGGTTAGTCCAACAAAATATTCCAACATCTACTATAGCATACTATCGGCTCAAAGATCAACCTAGACACCACGTCTAATTTGATTTAGGAAGGCATTTTAACCTAAGCACCACGCTTAATTTAAAAGCCTTTTGAAGTAGGATTAGCACACCTTTTGGTTCAAGAATTAAACTAGATACCTTATCTAACCGAATTCGAAAACAGTTTAAACCAAGCACCATGCCTAATTTAAAAGGTGTATGAAAATACCTCAAAACCTACATATACTATAGCAACAAAGGTGGTATGAAAGCAAGATAGAGATTTACTCAAACAAAGGATGGCGAGCATGATTGATGTTTAGCAAAGTGAGCATGCCAAAGGTAGGGGCAACCAAAATAATGTAGCAACATGACAAAAGATGTATTTATGGAAGTATATCCCCCAAGCTTGAATTCGGCGTAAATCAAGATTGGATGAATGCAATTCAATGTTGCATAATGATTGGTTGGACATACCTTGCATTTGTTATTCCTTCGATCTTTTTGTATCGAACCCGGAAAGGTTAGTGGCAAGAATACCCGAAGGAATATTTTCATAATTATAACTCTATGCTTATTTAACAAGGACAAAGACAGTGAAAAGGTGTACACTCATGTCATGGTCTCGAACAAGGCTTGTTTTAGGACACTAAGCTTGTCCTTGGGAAACCTTCAAGATGTGAATTGGTGAAGTGGTTCCCCCTCCAACACCAATCTAAGTTCACTAACTCAAAATTCAACACAACGAGATCTACAACATTTATGATAAACATATGCATCTACAACCACCCTTTCGATATCTGTAGGAATAAGGAGTATGAGGGGGTTGAAAATCTCGTGTGGGGTAACGTTGGGGAGACTAAGTGAATCAGGAGATTTTTCATATGAGCAAGGTCTTGATGGGGTGTTTAAGAAGTAACTACTTTGCTCATTGAAGCCTCCATCATCTTCTACTTCCAAGGGTGACTCGACATAAATGTCCAAAATTCCCCTTGGATCGTCTCTCGAAATGATCTCATCTAAGGCCTTATCCATCCATTCAATGGCAATAGCACATAGGTTTTTAATGCTCTCTAGCCATGGATTTGCTCTTTGCGATCCTCTATATGGTTTTGATGATTCCTATGCATGGGATATCTACACGGATTTCTAGGATTATCGGGAGGTTTGGGAGAAAGAGCATAGAATGAGTCATAGGGATCAAGGATGGGTTTAAAGGTGGGTTCGTATTCTATATTTGATGTGGGCACAAAAGGAGAGAAGACAAAGGTGGTTTCTAGATGGCTACGCTCTCCTTCCATGGCATCACTTGATATGCCATCCTTGAGTCTTTCTAAACGTCTTTCAAAGGGATTGGATGTGAGACGCTTTCCAAGAGATCTCTTCCTGAGAAGATTTATAATGCATGCACTAAAAGATCTCTTATGAAGCGGGAAGTTTATGCTCCTCCCAAAATCGCCATCAAAAAGAATTTCTAAGGGTAGAATTACTTCTTCCCTTAGGGGACTTCGGAATACTATTGGTTTGGGATGGATAGCCAAATCATGGGATTGGAATGTTTGCAAAGTGGCTATGGAAACTTCCTCTTCTAGTTTGGGGGATGATTCCTTCTCTACCTCTAAGATTTTAGCATGAAGGCTAGTGCAAGGAGTATGTCCATTAATAGTAAGGACAAACCTCACTTCACTAAAGGGTAAAGAAAGGAAAACTCCTCCAAAGGTGATATTATCAAGACCCGTATAAAAATGATGAAGAAGAACATGGTCTTGTAAGGCTAGGTCTAGACCTAAATTTATAGGAAGATTAAAAGATTCCCTAAGTGTAGCAAAAAGTTCATTACCTACTTGATCGAAGATAGGACTTTGGGTTCATTACCTTCTCCATGGTTAGAAGATAGGACCTTGGGTACAATACCCTCTTGATTAGAAGATAGGACTCTAGCTGTAGAAAAGGGTTGGCTTTGACCTATTGCAACCACGATTGGTGTAGCTCATAGCTAGATGTAAAAATCATGGGTTCTAGAGGCTCTAAGCATGTGCTCATGGGTGCAAGATATTGGTGGATAGGCGTGGAATTTGGGTTATCTATAACAAAAAATAAAATGCAAAAGAAAACAAGAAAAAGAAAAAAATAAAAGAACAATACATGGTTAAGCGACTTAGGTTATCTCAAAGACCGTCTTTCTCCCCGGCAACGGCGCCAAAATGCTTGTTGATACTAGATACGCACACGAAAGAATCAAAGAGGAATAATCCGCAAGCGCACGGATATCGGTGAGCACTTCACCCGGAGATATTCCGAGTATCGTTATTTATTTATCCGCTAGGAGAAAACGTGCATCCGACTAACCCAAGTCTATACTTAACCCCCGAGCTACGTACAAGGTAAATGAGCGATATAGAGAGGATTACTACCACAGTCTCCTTCCAACCTATGGCAAGCTTTGCAACTACTACTCTATGGGAGCACCTAAGAAAAGACACCACAGAGGATGCTTAACCTAGCACTTTTGGACCTACCTTACCTACTAACGGGAAGTGGATTACAAAGGTAACAAAGGGACTATCATCTCCCCGCTACTACCACGGTTCCGGCCAGATAGGGAGCATCTACGAGTGAACCTAGCCCAAGCACCACGCTTACGCTACGAACGATTACTCTATTCCCAACCGGAAGCGAATAAAGTAAACTCATAAACCAAAGAGCAATAATAACAAGAACTTACTAGTATCAGAAGTTGAATTGCAGAATGATCCTAGAACCAAGCCTCGGGTTAGGAGACTTGATCCCGCAGGTACAACCGGAGAGGAGACACCGACATGCCGGGCTTCCTCCAACTCTACCTCCACCCTATACTCTCTCTATCTATCTTGAATGCTAGGCTCTAGGGAGGAGATCCATTCAAGGGACCCCTCTCACCTGATCCTCTCTGGAAATAATGAATTAGGGTTTCATGGGATGCCTCCTCCAGGGGCCAGGGGCCCTGCTTATATAGCCCCCTAGGATGCACCGCAGCCCTTGGATCAAACCGACCTAAACGGACGATAATTATTGCTCCTCAAGGTCGGTGGAGGCAGGATCCGCGAGCCTCCACCTGATTGGTGGAGGTAGCCAGTCGGCCGACTCAAGGGGGGAGTCGGCCGACTCACCCCTGAGCCCGTTCGGGCTCCCGTTTGGTCCAGAGCCTTCTCGAACCTTCCAGATTACAGAATTTTCACCGGTTCCCGATTATCTCTATGTAAACCTGACATGTGGGCCTTCCTTGGGTATTTTCAGCTGACACCCTGCAGAAACAGACATTCACCAAAACTCATGGAATTCTATTAGTGTAACCCCTATATCTAGTTGGTGAACATATTTTAGTCCTTTCTCATGTTTAGTTGACGGTAAAAATTGGCACTTAACGACCGTCAACAGCAACTCGTATGTTCCTGCAGACTTCGTGGTAGTGGATACAGGCAGTGATGAAAGGTCCCCTGTCATTTTGGGACGACCATTCTTGAACACTGCTGGAGCTATCATGTATGCCAACACTGCCAAGATCATCTTCAACATCAAGGGCAAGAGAGAAACCTTCTCCTTCAAGAACAGAGTGCTGCAGTTCCCAGCACACCCTCATCAGCAGAACAGTGAGGAGAAGAAGAGTCCAGCTAAGAAGAGCAAGAACAAGAATAAGAAGACCAAGAAGATGGAGACAGTAAGGATGGTCACTGCAGTCCACAAGGAGCATGACCACTTACTCAGGTCCCCACGTCTGATCAAGAAGGATGACCCAGGTGTCCCAACCATTCAATGCTCCATCAACAGAAGCTCTTTCAATAAAGCTGTCTGTGACACCGGATCGGGCGTCAACATTATGGCCAAGGTAACTTATGAGTATCTATATGGCACTATGCCTTTGGAGCCTACCTATGCACAAATGCGGATGGCGACCGGACATTCCGCTCGTCGAAGGAGAAGTGAAGGATGTCCTCATCCAGATAGATGACCATTATGTCCCTACAGACTTCCTAGTCATTGACATGGGAGATGACTACGATCCTCCAATCATCCTAGGAAGACCATTCCCGAACACCACCGAGCTATCATCTATATTGGGACAGGAGAGATTCATTTCCACTTTCCCACCGAGAAGGTACGCCGCTACTTCAATAATAATTATATAATCACTGAGGAGCCCAAGAAGAACAGAGCAAGGAGAAGGCAGCGTACCCGTCGCGTAACAAGAAGAACATCACTACGATGGATGGGCCAACTATGAGGGAGAAGTATTCAGATATGAAGATCGGTACCCAGAGAAGGTGCTGTCATCAGAAGAGAAACAAGTGCTCCAAGAAGCTTCCTCCTCAAGATCACCCTCTCCAACAAAGAAGGTGTGGAAGGTAAAAGAAAAATTAGAAACTACTCCTACACAAGAGGCGAAATCATCAGAGGCGCCAGCCAATGCGCCCCTTGAAAAATGAACAAACATGATAAGTCCTGTTCGGAGGACTTAACCACCGAACGCCGCGCCAAGAGGTAACTTGGTATTTATCAGCATCACTTTTCCAGCATTGCATTTTTACCTTAGCATCCTTGTTTTCCTACTTGCACCTTAGTTGCATCTTTACCATCTCTGCATTAGAAAAGAAAATAAAAATGTTGTGCATTTGCATCCAGAAAATCTTTAAGCCCCATGTGGATAATCATTCACTGTGGTGGCACAAAAATAATTTCTCAAGCATATTTATTTTCCCTATCTGCATTCCTTAAATAATAAAAAGATAAAAAATATTTCTTGTGATCCTGTTAGAACAAGTCTAAGTTAAGAAAGTTCTAGACAACCAAGGCCTAGAGGTTTTATCACTAACGCTTAATCAGTTCCACAAGCTTTGTTGTCTATTTGAGCTTCACGTAACATCAAGGATCATGAAGAGCTAACAGTGCGTAAGGACATCCACCCCCGTCGGAGTGCTGCCCGCGAAAATTGAATGCTTTGTCTCCAACAAGCAACTATCTACGACACTCTGGAGGACTAGAACGTCTTCGGTGCCCGGCAACATCGCAGACTATGTCAACATCCAGCTTGGGGGGAGAGCATCCCCCGTGTACCAAGCTAAGTGTTTCCAACTTATCTAATTATGCTTTATTAGAGTATGCTTTGATTAAAACAACTAAAAAAGATGCATAACCATAGAAACCCGTAAAGATTTCCTTATTTATCTTTTCTACTTTTGGAGAGCTCTTGCAATGCCTTTAAAAGTGATCCCTAGAATAAACTCTACATGGAGATGATGAATAGTTGCTCTGCTGTAATTCCTTTCAAGTACCTAGTTTTCAACCTTGCACTCTCCCGAGTTTTGGACACAACTGTTTAGATTTGAGATTTGCTCAACCCGAAACTTGTGGGTAGCGAACACTTGATCTAAGTCTAGGTGGTTGACGGGTATGATATGGGAAGGTTTTGAGCTGCTATCTATCTTGTTCCTAGAGATACTAGAGTTCTGGAGAATTTATCTTTGAAAATATTAAATTTCTGCATGATGAGTTCCTTTATGATGAGAGTTCAAATTCCTACCACAGCCATATATTCATGCTTACTAGATTAGGAAAGACCCATCTGTTTATATAGATCATATTGTAGGTTTGAGTGTAGACTTTATAGGCATTGAGTGTGGTTATGCTGTGGACCCATAAGGAATCAGTCATGCAGTTAAAGTCAATACTATGTGCTCTCCATCCGTTGATCTATGCTACTTCTGTCCTCAGAAGCATGCACCCATTTTATAGCTACTATATTCATTTTTGTGCTACTTCTGTCCCTAGAAGTACCACCCACATATAGATCCATGTCCACCACATATCGTGCTATCTCTACCCTGGAGATACACACCTATGCTACTCCTACCCTGGGAGTACGCATTCTCCACTTACTGTGCTATCTCTACCCTGGAGATACGCACCTATGCTGCTCCTACCCTGGGAGTACGCATCCATCCATTCATCCATCCACATATACATACGCCATTCCTTTCACAGCATCCAGAAAAGGTTTTACTCCTATTCTGGGAGTGAACGTCTAGACATAATCATCGCCGTTCTATTTGCCTACATAAAAGCTCTAGTTATTATCATTTCAAGTTATATGAATCCCCGTTGCTAAAAGTTTTGTTTCCAGAGGATTGGTTGCTCTAAAAAAAAAAAAAAAGAGAGAAAAAAGAAGAAAGAAAAAGAAAGGAGTAGCCAAGTCCTTCCATTCAAGAAGTTTCAAGGTTTTCGAATAAAGGGAGTCATGTTATCCTCGAAGGAGCAAGTGTAGAAGTAGATGTTCACCAGTTGAGTACCCCTCATAATCATTTCCTTATCGTCATCCTATCATCATCTTTTCATCCAATCCATTTCCTCATTCACATGCACATATGACTTTATTATTTTAGTTCCTATTGGATCCATGTCTTAACTGTGCAATATATGCAAGTGAGTTTGAGTGTCTCCCCACCTATGAGCTCCACATAAGCCTATTAGAAAGTAGGGTGAGAGAGAGAAGGCACTTTCCACTATGCCTTAGTTCCATAAATACCACATATTCTTGAGAGAAGAGAGAAGGCATACACTACTCATGCCTTAGAGAGGATCCAGAAATACCACAAATGAGAGACCTGAAAGGTTCATACAAGGAACTCTGAGTTTTATTTCAAAACTTTGCAAAAAACTCCGGGATAATAGTTGATCAAAGAGCGAGAAATATGGCGCTTGACTTGACCGTTCTATCTTTCAACTACTCAAGACCCAAGTGATGGTTACAAGCCCCATGGTGAAAGGTAATATGAGTGAGTTTTGAGTCAGGATAGTTCACTCTAATCCGGAGGAGAGTTCTTGTTTGAACGCATGTGTACTTGTGAGGAGTGAAAGCATTGTAGCAACTCCTGATCATAATATGAGTGAGTTTTGAGTCAGGATAGTTCACTCTAATCCGGAGGAGAGTTCTTGTTTGAACGCATGTGTACTTGTGAGGAGTGAAAGCATTGTAGCAACTCCCGATCCATCACGGAGTCTATCTTTGCTCGTGGACGAGCAAAAGGTAAGCTTGGGGAGTTTGTTGACGGTCCTTAAGTATCAATTTTATACCATCAACGCAGCAAGAGAAAGGACTAATATGAGTTCACCTGTTAGATATAGGGGTTACACGACAAGAATTCCACGAGTTTTGGTGATTGTCTATTTCTGCAGGGGGTTATCGAAAGAGAACCAAAGGAGGCCCACATGTCATGATTACATAGAGATAAAGACCGAACGGGTAAAATTGTATAATCTAGAAGACTCCGAAGGCAAACCCTGGAAGCCGGGGCCCACTGGGCAGGTGGCCACGGCCGACCCGAGGGGAGTCGGCCGACTCCCCACCTCCACCAATCGGGTGGAGTCTCGTGGATCCCGCCTCCACCGCCTTTGAGGATGAATAATTATCGTCCATTTAGGTCGGTTTGATCCGAGGGCTGTGGTTAATCCTAGGGGCTATATATTCAGAGCCCCGGCCCCGGGTGAAACCCTAATTCATTCAAGAGTTCATTCTCTCATCAGAATTCGAGAAGCCAGAGCCACCATCTCAATTAGAGCTCCATAGTTTAGTAGCATAGCTACATAGGAATAGATCTAGACGGAATCAAGCCTAGCTTGGAGTCCGGATCTGTCGGAGTTCTTGGTAATTCCCCTCTACATTCTTGTAATATTCATCATTGTTCGTGATACTATGAGTAGTACTTTATTCTATTCTATTATATCGACTTGACTTTGCTCTATTTGATTATGTTCTCAATTATATTGTTCTTAGTTTACTTTGATTATATGTTTAGCATAGTTGGACTAGAATTATGTTTATGCATAGGATCGTATAGCGCTTGCTCATTAGATCGATGGGTGAGTGGTAAATATTGTGTAGGCGTGGTGCCTAGATTGTATTTATCTGCGATTGCACCCTATTGGCCGGGTCGTGTGGTAGATCGCGGAAGTGACAGTTCCGTTGAGTCCTTTGTATTCCATCCCCCGTTGGTAGGTCTTAGTAGAACAACCTATTACATTGAAGTCATTGCTATGTCTCTTGTCTTCTCTGGTAATATCACTATGCATAGATATAACCTTTTCCCGCCATGATTGCTAGATGTTCTTGCACTAATCATTGTATGCTTTGACTTTGTAGTTAGAATAACATAGGATTATACCCTAGATCGTCCTAGTCCATGCTAGTGTTATAAGCTTAGAGTGCTAAGTTGAGATGGCTTATTACTATTATTTTATGTGGCTAAATGCTCTCATTTATCTTATGTCATTTATCATTCATTCCTATATTTTATGTGACACTTACCCCGTATGAGATGATCGATACGCATACAAGGTTAAGCTCTCCATTATAGCATGTGCATTGCTCATCACTCATTATCCAAAGTGCATTCCCTTCCCAAAGGGTAAAAATATAAATAACGATACCTGGATTACTCCCGGTTAAAATGCTACATCGGTATTATCTGTGCGCTTGCGGATCCCATATTTATTTCTAGTAGCAGTTGCATTATTTAGTACCAGCATTTTTGGCGCCATGTTGGGGATGACAACCTAACACTGAGTGGCGTTAGAAATGTCAACAGTCGGGTTGATAAACTATCTTCGCCAGCTTACGCGACATTGACACCGCAAGGCGAAGATACTTAAGGGCGTCCGGTGAGCTAATGCCACCATAAAGGACCCGATGGACACATCATTGGCCAATGCTAATTTACGGCCCCAATGAAGCCCTACACAAGGCTTGTCGGCCAATGCCACGACGGCCCCGACACAATGCCACATAAGGCTTGTCGGCAGGCGCCACGACATGGCCCCGACGAAATGCCTACTACACGCTTGTCGGCCAATGCCACGACGGCCCGGCATGATGCCACATAAGGCTTGTCGGCAGACGCCACGACATGGCCCCGACGAAATGCCACTACATTCAGGTCGGCAGACGCCACGACATGGCCCCGACGAACTCCTACGCAGACGCCACGACATGGCCCCGACGAGATGCCACACGAGGCTTGTCGGCCAACGCCACGACAGCTCCGATGAACTCCTACCACCCGCATGTCGGCAGACGCCACGACATGGCCCCGACGAAATGCGACTACATTCAGGTCGATGCCTCCAATGGAGTTCTCCTATAGCCCTGTCGGCCGATGCCGCAACGCGGCTCCGACGGAGTGCTACACCGTCCTGTTGGCTGACGCTGCAACGCGGCTCCAACGGAGTTCCACGACTTTCCGCTGGCCAACACCGTGACACGGCCCGAAAGAAAGTCTCTACACCCTGCCTTGGAGTCATTTCAATGCCACCCGAGGTAGTTTAGTTCACGTGGTAGCATGTGTTTTACGTGCGCCAGTACAAAGATGAGCTAAAAGAAAGCAAGCTAATAAGCAACTATATGACGGCCATGCCATGAGATGCAAGTCATGCGTGCACATATAGAAGCACGTGGGTAGCCACACATGGCGCCTCTCTGGCCCAATGGCGTCGTCTTGCGCCAAGATAGCAACAAGGGCGTTGCTGTGCTTCCGACGGACGAGCACGCAGCCCCAATCGCCACTACATCGACATCGTCCATAGATGTCGCTTCAGCAGCTTGGGCGCGTGTGCTCGCCTCGATGCGATGAGGTTGCCATAACCATGCCCCATCACCGACTTCGGAGGCTGCTCAAGTTCAATCACCTCAACGAGCGCGGTAATAGAAGCCGGCGTCCATCCTTCATGAACCATGGCACGGGCCTGAAGCTTCGTCTCGTCCAACGTCGAGATGACCACCCAGTAGCTCCTCATCGACGAGCGCTGCGTCAACCCCGTGACCACTTTGACATGCTGTCGTCGCTTAGGCATGTCATTTTGATGGCAAGGTGCCTTGATCGACCATTCACGACGATTACCATGTTGCTCCGCCAACAGCCTCAATGACGAGCGCAAGGGTCAAGCAGCGGCAGCCATCTCCATCTCTGATGCGTCCTGCTACTTGTGCTGATCATATAGTGGCTCGGCAAGCTCGACGCCACGGGTCATTAGTTGCCAATGCAGTGGCCGGATCCGGCAACGTTCGGTGCGACAACTCCCTACAGCCATATATGCTTCAAGCGGCAATAGTTCACATGGTGGCATCAAATATATCTGCACCAGTTTGATGATCTAAACAAGCTAGCTAATGAACATGCATGACACATGTGCAGTATGGAATCTACGTGCATGGCCAATAATTCAAGCAAATACAATGGAGCACGGACGGTGCCCTATTATTCATCTAATGCTCATGAATTGAGTTCAAATTTGGGAATGTTATTAAAATCCAAGGCTGCAGCTAATTTCATGCGCTATATATCTCAGTCGAAAGATTTTCACCAAGCCGAGTTTGAATTTGCTCCGCATTCAAACTCAACTTGGTGGGGGGCATTTGTTTGACGAGATTTTGTACAAAATATTTCTCATATATGCATATATTTGTTGATGCTATTAAGAAGCATCTCGTAGATGCTTTAAGAGAAGGAAAGTATATATACATGTGCGCATGTATGTTCACGTGTGCTATTTATATGTATATCAGTAGAAAAGAAAAGAAACAAGCTATACCAAGTATATATGATTGATGATGCAGGTCGAGGGCATGCATCAGTATGCGTCCATATCTGCGCTTCCATCAAATACGTATATACACAGGTATATATGTACGTACATAGTACTCTGTGGCGGATGGGCATAACACGTCGCCAAGCCCCACAACTCAGGGATAACGATACTACTCGACCTGATAAGCACGGAGGGCCGGATATCTCTCGGCCTCCAACAAACTCGTTGCGGCGCGTGCACGCAGCCAAACGCCCGCAACCCTAGCTAGCTACCGCCTATATAAAGGACCCCGACCCTCGGGCCAAAGGGGGTTTTCCAAGGGCGCCAATATGGAGAAAACAAGAGCGCCGCCAGGCTGCTCCATCTCCACTTCGCCATCCACGGGAGAAGGCTAATGACGCCCGGCCGTTCACATCAGGCCCGCCACCGGGGCGCCATTCGTCCGTAGGCATGGAGCGGATCAGCGAAGTGAAGATGGCCGCCGGCTAATCACGACTCACATCCACGCCGCCAGCTGCTCTTCACTACGGAGATGCCGACGTCCATCTTCGCCAAACACCTTCGTCCGCAGGCCGCCTCGCGGCGGCCGCCGTCTTCATCCAGGCGAGGCCGCACGTTCGTTCCTGGAACACCAAAGGAGATCGCGTGCACATCGTGGTCCATGGGTAAGAATTAATCTAGTATTAGTTCTTCCAATCTTACATATACATGTGCACGTCGGCCCTATGTCATGATCCAGGGAAAGCAGATCGAAATACGGCGGCGATGATTATGGTGGCGCCGATCCGCGAGAATCACTACAGAATCTGGGCCGTTCGCCGACAGCCCGGGGTTTGCCGACAAACCAGATCTGGGGATCGTCGGCGAACCGGCTTTGCCGACAAATTAAACACAAACTGCCGGCAAACTCTACTTCGCCGACACCCCAGCATGCCCAGGCTATCGGCGAACCAAGGCTCATCGGCGAAGATGGTTTTTCCCGACAACAGCCGGCAAACCAAGGTCAGTCGGCGGGCGGCTCGACCAAACGGCGCCGTCGCCGTTTGCTTCGCCGACAGCCACGCCGTTAGGGCTGTCGGCAAAGTTTGCCGACAGCCTCCACAAACTGTCGGCGAAAATTAGTTTGCCGACAGCCATTATATGCTGTCGGCAAAGTCCAGGGTTTGCCGACAGCCAGGATCTGGGCTGTCGGCAAACTATGCTCTTTGCCGACAGCAACTCTATGCTGTCGGCAAACAATTTTTTTTTTTTTGAATTTTGACTTGAAAATTTTTTTGTTGCCTAGATACATTGTTTATAATCACATGTTTGAATTTGGGCCTTTTTGGAAACATTTAGCTATATTTCGTTAATTTTTTTCCTTCACTTTAATTTTCTCGCATTTTTCAAGTTTGAACTGCAGGTGCATGAAATAACGAAACTTTGGCCTTCGAAACATGATATTCATGGTGGGGAGTGTGTTTTAAGACCGTTGACCAAAGCTCACCCAAAAGTTTCAAGTCCTTGTCCACGTAACACGACCATCCAAGATTGGTAAAAGTGTTTTTTAATTATATAAAATCCAAACGAAGTTGAAAAATCACGAAACTTGACGGGGTGTCGTGTTATCGCATGTGAAGGCTATAAAAAAAATTTGAAAATGTTTGGAGTAAGTTGCGGCGTAACATGCTCAAAACCCACACATCTCCACACACCTCACTTGTGATCACATGTGGAGATGTCTGGGTTTTGAGCATGTGACACTGCAACTTGCTCCAAACTTTCTCAAATTTTTATCGTAGCCTCCACATGCGATAACACGACACCCCGACAAGTTTCGTGATTTTCCGACTTCGTTTGAATTTTATATAATTTAAAAACACTTCTACCACTCCTGGAGCATCTTGTTACGTGGACAAGGACTTGGAACTTTTGGGTGAGATTTGGTACACAAATTAAAACACACTCCCCACCATGAATATCATTTTTCAAAGGCCAAAGTTTCACTATTTCATGCACTCAGCTCAAAAACTTGAAAAATGCGGAAAATTCAAGTGAGGAAAAAAATTAATGAAATATAGCTAAATAACTCAAAACCTCCCCAAGTTTTGAATTTAAGATGTAATTATGGTAGGAAGGACCCGGAAAAAAAATGTATAAAAAAAACAAAAATTTAAAACTTTCTTTTGCCGACCGCACTTGGATACGGTCGGCAAAGAAAGTTCGCCGACAAATTTCTGGAGCTCGGGCCGTCGGCAAAGAAAGCTCGGAGCCCATTAAAGAAAGCTCGGCCCATTAGGCCCAGGAGGCCCAGGAGGCTCGTCCTATATAAACAGAGCTAGGGTTTCACTTCAACCCTAGCTCCGCCCCGGCGCGCGCGGCCCTCGACCCCCCTCCCCCGGATTCGGCGGCGCGGGGCGCGGGTGCGGCGGCCCCAAGAGGCGCGGGCGCGGCGGCCCCCGACCCCCCTCCCCCGGATTCGGCGGCGCGGCGGCCCCGACCTCCCTCGATCTCCCGGCGGCGCGAGGCGCGGCGGCCCCCGACGGCGGCGCGAGGCGGCCCCCGACCTCCCTCCCCCGGCGGCGCGTGGACCTCACTGCCGGCCTGGTTCAAGCAGTGCCGCGCACCGGGTGCCGTCGACCTCGCCGCCGCGTGGATCTAGCCACCGGGTTGAAGCAGCGCCGCAACCTCACCACCAACTCGGGACCTCGCCGCCGCGCGGACCTCGTCGCGCGGAACCCTAGCTCCGTCGGGTGCTCTGCCATCCTCTTCCTCACCACCGCCGCGTGGACCATCTCCTCCCCGTCGGAGAACCCTAGCTCCGCCGCAAGCTCCGCCGTCCTCTTCCTCGTCGCCGCCGCGTGGACCATCTCCTCCACGCCGGAGACCCCTAGCTTGGACAATACCCTACGCAGGTTTTGCCCGCCCTGTTCTTATCTGTCTATGATGCTTGCCTGTCATTTCGATGATGCAATGCAATGCTGATGCGATTAAGATGAATTTTGGATGTTTTTTGCTGCCTATGATGCGATATATATGATCTGAGCATATATGCCACTGCCTATGCTGGTGATTGAACCAGTTCACATTGAACTATGTATAGTTGAAGGATGTTTCTCCATAGGTATGTACATATTAAGTGATCAAGTTCCCGTGTACTGGCAGGAACATGAACTTTTGTAGAGTCTTGGTAATTCCTAGGGTCCATGAGGAACTTGTCTTGTTGCACTATTTGACTGTAATTATATTCCTTTTAACTCCCTAAATAGGTTAGTTATGTAGTCAAATGATCTTTCATCGAGAGGTTTATGTACACAACTATTATGTACACAACTGTTATGTAGTTCACATAATTACCAGTGCCTGTACTCTGATGGAGTGTTTAGGGCAGTTAGGATTGATAATGAAATGCACTAGCACTTGTAACGGCACATCCGCTTATTACGTGAGTTGTTATGAGATCTGTTTTTGACTATATATATACTGCCATGCATGAGATTAATATTTGTTATGCTTTGGAATTTCACGTATATCTGTTAAACTGAACCTAAACGTGTCATTTTGAATTCTACTCTCTTCTAGGATCTTACTGTCTACCCTCTTGAATTCTACTACTACTTTGTTACTACTACCTCTGAATTTTGAGGCATGTGTGTACTGTCTATGCTGTCCACTTAACTGAATTTGTGATGACATTATGAATTGAGGCTCTACTTCTCTACCATTGTATACTATCCTACTACTCTTTTACACTATTGTCCTACTGTCCTACTCTTTGTGATGACATTTGAGAAGATTTGAACTGAGAAGAACCTTACTCTCTATACTACTTCTCTACTTCTAAGCTAAGGCAGTGGCATATATGCAGTGATGGAACCCTACTTTTAAGCTGAGGCAGCGGCGATGATGATCAAATTGCCCCCTACTTTTATGCTACTAGGCTAGGATGGCTTGTATAAGCAACCAGTTTAGTAGCGACATGATGACAATGGGGCAAATCTGAGCCAAGTTTTCACACCTTTCAACTTTTGTATTCTTCTGCACTTTGTGTTTCTCATCTTATTATATAGTCGTCAACTATTGTACTGAAATAGCTGAGCTTTGTAGATTTGAATACAATGAGCTTTGCAAATGTCCTACTGTCCTTACAGCTAACTGAATATGTTACTACTGAACATTTTTTCAGTGGTGTTGTGAGGCATTTTGAGCAACTGTCCTACTGTCCCTACTTCACTTTGATGCTACAAGTTTATTCTTGAGTTATCTGCATTTCATAGATAGAATAAAATGGTAGCTGCGGCTACATATTTGTTATCTCAGTTGGCTAAATTGTTTCTATGGCTGAGTAGCAATGGGGCTTAAATATGAAGTTTATTAATTATTCATGAATTGCTAATGTGTAAGATAAGCCATAGTCTAATGTTCTTTTTGAAAAACATTTATTTTTGATTACACATGTTTAGTACTAATGTGTTCCAAAATAATTTGTTGTATATCAGACTGCATGCTTATGACCCATGGCTGACATATCAATTTAACCAGTGATTAGCTGACCAAGACTTGCAAATATATAGATGAAGCCTATCTTTTGTGAAGGGTCCTATTATGATTATTAACCTTCATATTTTTTAATCTAAGATTCTCGTGGTTCTAATGTGTGTTGGTGATATGCTAATTTCTTGCAACGAAATTTAGGTTATACAATTATTTGTCCGTTGGCACACCTGTTCTAATTTGAATGTATTGGTGCGGATATGGTGATATGCTAATGTATTGGTGTGGGAAAACATCTAATGAATGTTTATTTTTTTTAACAAAATTAATTTCTTTGCCGACAGCCTTCTGGTCACGGCTGTCGGCAAACTCGCCTCTTTGCCGACAGCCACCTGGATCTGGCTGTCGGCAAACTGGCCTCTTTGCCGACAGCCTTGTGGTCATGGCTGTCGGCAAACTGTCGACTTTGCCGACAGCCGTGGCTGTCGGCGAACCAAACGGCAGCCGACTTGACGGCGCTGTTCCTTCGCCGACAGACCACGTGGCTGTCGGCGAAAGGACGCCGACTGAGCCCGTATTCCTGTCGGCAAAGTCGGGTTTGCCGACAGATTTTTGCCGACGGGGTTTGCCGACAGCCGAGGCCAAATGCTGTCGGCAAACCCTTTGCCGACTGGATATAGGGCTTTGCCGACAGCTTTAAGCTGTCGGCAAACCCGCGGATTCCTGTAGTGAAACCTCGCGTCACAAGTGTACGATGCATGACTGGCGGGCTTCATCCTGCTGGCGTACAAGAGAACTGGAGGCCGGGATGCAAAGACATGAAGGTGTTGTGCCCACGTACCACACCAACATACAAATAAGGCAAGATGCAAACAAGGCTGGTGTGAACATCCATGCATATATGCGTATATGCCATACATGCAAGGATGGACAAGGCCATGCATCTACGTACAACCGGCGAAGAGCGATGCCGGGCTGCTCCCATCTACGAGCGTGCCTGACCCATAAAGACAACCGTCACGCTCTCCATCATCGAAAGGATGCACACCGCTGCACCAATTGGATCACGACGAGGGCGACATATCCATGGATATGCGCCGCCGGCCCGCGTCGCTAGGAAGTCCGAGGTGCAGGCAGCCGCCACCGCATCGCGCTCACCTCAAGACGGCTTCACACACGTGACCCGGGCGCTGGCTTCGTCCCGCCCCGATCTACGCGCGACGTCAATCGAGTGGCAAGGGGACGCCGCCATCCACCGAGATGTGATGCTACCTGCCAGACGACCGCACGTCCGCGCCGATCGACGAGCGTTGCAGCCCGCGCCGCAACCACGTTTGTCTATGCCAACACGCCATCAGCAACACATCTCGTGACACGGCAAGGGCCAAGGGGTGAGTCTCGACATCGCGTCCGCACCTACATCGTTGCTGCGCCGTACAAGGCAGCGCTTGGGACGTCATCGACAAGGGCTCCGCGTCTACACCATCAACGACACGCCCCATGGAGGCGAGTCGGGACGCCATCAACATCGGCTCCATCTACACCGACATCGAGCCCGAGGCTGGTTCCACATACGCCGCCGTCATTGATGCCACACCATAGAGGCGGGTCCGGACGCCGTCAACTACGGCTCTACACCTACGCCGGCAAACCCACTATACCGAGAGGTGAGCACGCAAGGACGCGCCGCCGTCAACAGCTCCACACCTACCACCAGTGCCACCGCCGTACCGGGCGGCGCTCGGATGCCATCGATAACGGCTCCACGCCTCCACCATCTACGTCAATGACATCGCCTCAACATGAGAGGCGAGCCCGGACGCCGTCAACAACGGTTCCGCACCCGCACCAACAACATATGCGCCGCGCCGGCCGTTCGAGGAACGCATGTGCCATCCAGCGGTTGTTCGACGAACGCCCGTGCCATCTAGTTGTCACGGCGACGTGGGGCTACTCCGCGCCACGCAGTTGAGATCAACGGCGATGTGCTCCCGCTTGAGCACCATGACGCCTCCACGACGATGCATGCAAGTGCATGTGTGCTTGCACAAGCTAGGATGATGCCAACGATCATCTCGCACAAGCTGCATGTATACACGTATATGTCTATACGTGTACGTACGCGCGCTTGAATTACCAAACTAAGGAAAAGCAAGCTATAGGGAGCTCGACTGTAGTTTGAGCCCTTAATTTATTTTATATCTTTCTCTTTTGTGTATCGGTGAAGCTGTCTAGGCGATTGAGCCACATCTCGCCTACTGCTCCATCTACTACCACCACCACGCACCGCCGACGGCACTCTCGGCGACTCCATCCACTACGACAGCCGCGCTACATCGACCGATGGGCCGACGAGGCCTTCTACTTCGACTACTTCTACAACCAAGTTCCACGGCGTACCACGACGATGCTGCCAAGGAAGTCCGAAGCGATCCAATCTTCACCAACCATGCAAGTGCGACTGCGATGACACGTGCCGTTCGACACCGACAAGGCGGACGACGCAGGCGGGCGTGGCTTATGTACCAGCCACGTTTTCCGGCTATGGACCGACGAGGCCCTCATGCCGACTGCCATCCACATCTACACCAACACCATGCATGGAGACATGAAGCGAAGACCGACGACGACGACCAAAGCAGCTTAATCGGAGGTGCTCTGTGAGCTTGACTTGCAGGGGTAATTAACTGGGAGCTTTCCGAGGCCCCAGGAACCATGAAGACCATAATCGCCCAAGTCAGATCGCCACCAACAGGCTATGGAGCGCACACTTATGTGCAGGGAACATGTATTTGTATTTTCTTTAAATATGAATAAAGTCAGTGTTCCCTTCTCTTATTTATTTTGTGTACTTTAGTACACTGGCACGCCCGCACTTTATTTTTTATTTCGCATAGAGAGATCCTCTCCGTTGAGTGATTTTTCTGTGGAAACAAATTGGCACGCCCAGTGGGACCTGGTTCTCCTCCCATCTTTGCTGCGCAATATGGTCGTCGTCTTCATGCTCACGGTTTCTCCGGTGTGCGAAACGTGTTGGTCATGATGGTGCTATGTTGGATGTCTCACTTGATGTGAGTCTCCTCGTAATATAGCCCAAAATTTCACCGGTGCTATTTTGGATGTCTCACTTTGTTTAAGACTTCAAGTATGATAGCCCGAATCTTCATTGGGTAGTTATTGTTCCTATCCAATTTTTTTTTATGGTCTTCATATAGAGACCATGGTGGATGCATTGAGCTAATCTGCCGACAAGGACTAGGTCCTTCTCCACGCTGGGGGCAATTTTGCTTGTCATATCCCCATGGGGGCAATTTTGCTTGCCATGACGAGGCAACTCACTTCGACATCCCAGATATCGTGCACGTACATAGAAGTTCCTGGTGGGAACTCTACGTTGATCCCCAAGTTCCTAGTAGGAACTTTAAGCGTTGAGCCCATGACTAGCTGCTGGGGAAGCTCCACTAAGTCGACATAATAAGGACACACCTTGGCGCACACATCAAGCTGCCCGAGGTGTCTTGGCATAGGCAAGGCGTGGACCCCGTGGGGTGGCGACTTCACCAGCTTGGTTGGCAAGTTGAAAGCCCCCGAGCTAGACTCCATCGAGGCTACCTGACATGATCTACATGGTACAAGCGACGCGTTCCGGGCGTACGGGGCTTGATGACTTCGCTGACTCTGATGCAGAGCTGAGTGTATGTCATCAGCACCATCACCATGTCCACGGAGATGCGGCGCCTAGGAGCATCGATGCTGCGACCGGCCTTCGATGTGGGTCAGCAGCTTCCACGGCTTCGCACTTCTTCAACACACGACTGCAGCGGCCAGCTACACGTTCGTTTATAGCAAGGCTAGCGGGATGCACCGGCTCCACATGAGACTACGACAAGTCTTTGGCCGTGGCGAGCTTGCGGACATCTACGCACGGAAACACAACTACGTGCGGGAAAGATATAGTTTGATGGTGGCCACGGTATGCTTCCAGCTTACCACGAAGGCACCACTAAGCCATACACGCACGGGCGAGACGATGCAGTCCGGCCTCGCGTGCTGCTGAACTTTCTCAGCCGGAGCGACGACATGCCCATCGCCCAGCAACATATATATATAGAGGGCGTCCTCCTCGTGCTTGATTCCATCACGCCGGCAAGAGAGTACGACACAAATTTGCTGCGAACAAGCTAGTCCCATGCATTGCATTGTTTAGCCATGCAAGCCAATAAGCTGTAGCAGAAGCTTAAAAGCTAAGGCAACCTGATTGGAGCCGAACACCCCTGATGAACGTGAAATCTCGCCATAATCGGTAGCTTGCCATCAAGGCACCTAGTGACGACGCTCAGCTTGCGTCCATCACACTCCGCACACATTTGAGCGTGACGGGAGGACAGCGTACCCCTAGATACTGGCTGAGCCGTACGTGTTGCCAAGCCGAAGAGGCTGCGTCCATGTCATTCGCACCCCAGACGATGCATATCGATCATAGCCAAGCCTGGGGCTGCACTTTTATTGCGCCTCTGTCGAGGATGGCACGATGACTGCATGCAGGACTGCAGAGGGGAAAGGCGTCCATGCACATGGCCAACTCGTTGCCCTCGCAGGTTGCTTGAAGAGCAGGCCAGAGCGAGGCTTCATCACCGCGGAGGTGCAACCCCACGAGATGTGTGAGGCAGCCTTATGATAGCCGAACTTTCAAGTAGAGGCACCACGATAGCAGACCATTGGGCCCATACATCGGCAAGCCGTCGCCATCACCAAGGCCGACGCCGACGTCCACAACAAGTGTGACGGCATATGATCAATGACAAAGCTCATCACCAAGGGGAGCACCATACTGCCCCAATCCTACAACGCGGAAACTCTGCCGACGTTACCTCTTCTACATCGACAACACTAGGGGCATCGCGATGCTGCCCACTATCCAGGGGACGCGCGTCCAGCATCATCTACGACTGCAAAGGAGCCGTGCTAGCAGCTCACAGTGTGGATAATTGCATGTGTCTACACACATTCGTGCTTGGTTTGCATGTACAAGCAACATCTCTGTGCACATACAATGCAAGAATGGATGGTTGAGCAACCAAGCACGTCTCGACGCGAGCTCCAGAGAGAGAGAGAGAGACCGCCGGGTTCATCACCTGCGTCAAACCGAAGACCGGTAGCATGCATGTACACCAACCGCGCCGGGTTCATCACCTACGACATCATCAAGCACACACTGGGGGCAGCATTACAGCTGCCCAGTGCTCTACGGTGCCGATGTTCTTCCGGCGGCATCTTCTATGTCAACAACACGCGGGGGGCAGCACCTCAGCTCTCCCCGATGTCCAACGGCGCCTGTAACTCTCCGGCGTCGTCATCGACATCAAGCACACCGAGGACACACGATGCACGTGGGGACGCACTTCTTCACACGTCCAACACCGCAAGAGCAGGAGGCTTCGAGCTCCACAGCACCATAGCTCCCCAATGCCATACGGTGCCGACGTTCTCCCGGCATCGACATCTACATCAACTAAAGCCACGGTGGCACCACCCCCTCTGGTCCGCCACGGCGTCGATCGTCCTCCAGCATCACCTTCTACGTCAACAACACACTGGGGGCAACACAGCTCCCAGGTGTCCTACACCGATGTTCATTCGGTGTAGTCTTCTACATCATCAACACATTAGTGGTGTCATCACACCTACCCCGTTTGCGCGACGCCGATGGTCTGTCGGCACGCCTTCGACATCAACAATGTTGGGAGTAGCACCACACCTCCCTGGTCGCCTACACTAACGGCCACAAAGGCGTCTCGTCTACATCGACAAATCCCGGGAGTAGCATCACACCTCTCGGCTCATCTCTCATGCCACTAGCATCTTGGGGTGACCTCCAAGGATGGCAGCACACTAGGAGGAACAGTGCGCCTCCACAAGCTCCACCATCATGGTCGAGCTCACCTCCAACATCGTCAGCCGATGCTCCACCTCAACGGAGGTTCTTGCGTTATTTATTTATTTATGTTTATTTTTACATACTTTTTCACTTCCTCTCCTCTAGATGCTCAATGTGCACCCTTCATTGCACGTTTTGGGCATCTTTTCATGGAGAGCAAACAAAAAAAAAACAATGGCTCTCTCAAACAGGTTGCAGCTGCAGTGGAAGGTTTGGCGGCCCTGGGACCATGCCAGAAGGGCCGGGGGCAACAACCTGGCACATGGAGCCCACGACAAGTCATCACCTCACGGGACGCACGGCTGACACTGAACATGTTTCCGCTGGGGGCAGTGGGAAGATGGCTTGGGCCACTCCTAAGCAGCGAGGCGACCATGCCGCTCGCGCTTCCTGACATGGGGCGACACACACTCCGGGGAAGACCGTTGAAGAAGAGCAAGAAAGGGCTACCTGGTGCAACACAGGTTGTGCCAAGTGTGCAGCCTCTTGCCACCCTGGGATGTGACAACAAGGGACCATCAGAAAAACACACAACGCCAGCAAGGATTCCCTTTGTTCCACAGAGGTGAATGGCTACCCTCCAAGTTCCTCGGGTTGAGGCACTCCAAGTCCAAGCTCCTCGGGAGAAGGCGCTTCAAGTCATCACGTTGAGGCATTTCAAGTTCATCATGTTGAGCAAAAAAAAAAAAAAAATAAAAATAAATAAAAAACTCAATCAACAAGCTCAACTATCAAGCTCTACAAAGTTCAATCAACAAAGTTCAATCAAGAAGTTCAATCGGCAAGCTCCATCGTCAAGCTCAATACCAATGGAAGGCGGAGGTAGTCGTTCACCATCCTTGGCAAGAGTGTGGCGAATTCCATAAGCCGTTACCTAAAACCAAACACCAAAGACAGCCCGTACCTACGCCTCCGTGTTAGAGAGAGCGAACAGGCTGGGTTCAACTCAATGCAAGGGAGTCTAGAGCAAGAATTCCCTTCACCCCAGCGGATATACCAAGGCAGAGGTCTACACATTCAAGCACACAATGAGGCAAAATCGCGGGAGCCATGTTGCCATGGTTACGCAACGGCCCCTAATGGTCATGTCCCCTGGCTGTCCTATCTCAAGCTGCACATATAGCTAATACCAATGGGAGAGCCAACATTTTTAAAATACTAAACAAAATCCTCTTGCATGCATTGATCATTTTTATATCACTCTCACATTACCCTAGCTATGTTGATTATCCGCGAGACAAGCTAGTTGTTTTTATTGTGGCGTTGCAGTCCATCGTTTCGCTACAATTGGGAGCCGTGATACGCGCCCGGCGGCCAGCGTTGAGCGGTGAAACCCTTCAACCCGATGGACTACGCCACGTACACCCTTACAAGTGGAGGTCGGGTTGATAAACCACACCGTTGGGAGCCATGATGCGCGCCGGTGCGGCCGTTGAGTGGTGAAACCCTTCAACCCGATGGACTACGCCACGTACACCTTTACAAGTGGAGGTCGGGTTGATAAACTATCTTCGCCAGCTTACGCGACATTTACACCGCAAGGCGAAGATACTTAAGGGCATCCGGTGAGCTAATGCCACCATAAAGGACCCGATGGACACATCATTGGCCAATGCTAATTTACGGCCCCAATGAAGCCCTACACAAGGCTTGTCGGCCAATGCCACGACGGCCCCGACACAATGCCACATAAGGCTTGTCGGCAGGCGCCACGACATGGCCCCGACGAAATGCCTACTACACGCTTGTCGGCCAATGCCACGACGGCCCGGCATGATGCCACATAAGGCTTGTCGGCAGACGCCACGACATGGCCCCGACGAAATGCCACTACATTCAGGTCGGCAGACGCCACGACATGGCCCCGACGAACTCCTACGGCAGACGCCACGACATGGCCCCGACGAGATGCCACACGAGGCTTGTCGGCCAACGCCACGACGGCTCCGATGAACTCCTACCACCCGCATGTCGGCAGACGCCACGACATGGCCCCGACGAAATGCGACAACACCCCGTTGGCTGATGCCGCAACGCGGCTCCAACGGAGTTCTCCTATAGCCCTGTCGGCCGATGCCGCAACGCGGCTCCGACGGAGTGCTACACCGTCCTGTTGGCTGACGCTGCAACGCGGCTCCAACGGAGTTCCACGACTTTCCGCTGGCCAACACCGTGACACGGCCCGAAAGAAAGTCTCTACACCCTGCCTTGGAGTCATTTCAATGCCACCCGAGGTAGTTTAGTTCACGTGGTAGCATGTGTTTTACGTGCGCCAGTACAAAGATGAGCTAAAAGAAAGCAAGCTAATAAGCAACTATATGACGGCCATGCCATGAGATGCAAGTCATGCGTGCACATATAGAAGCACGTGGGTAGCCACACATGGCGCCTTTCTGGCCCAATGGCGTCGTCTTGCGCCAAGATAGCAACAAGGGCGTTGCTGTGCTTCCGACGGACGAGCACGCAGCCCCAATCGCCACTACATCGACATCGTCCATAGATGTCGCTTCAGCAGCTTGGGCGCGTGTGCTCTGCCTCGATGCGATGAGGTTGCCATAACCATGCCCCATCACTGACTTCGGAGGCTGCTCAAGTTCAATCACCTCAACGAGCGCGGTAATAGAAGCTGGCGTCCATCCTTCATGAACCATGGCACGGGCCTGAAGCTTCGTCTCGTCCAACGTCGAGATGACCACCCAGTAGCTCCCTCATCGACGAGCGCTGCGTCAACCCCGTGACCACTTTGACATGCTGTCGTCGCTTAGGCATGTCATTTTGATGGCAAGGTGCCTTGATCGACCATTCACGACGATTACCATGTTGCTCCGCCAACAGCCTCAATGACGAGCGCAAGGGTCAAGCAGCGGCAGCCATCTCCATCTCTGATGCGTCCTGCTACTTGTGCTGATCATATAGTGGCTCGGCAAGCTCGACGCCACGGGTCATTAGTTGCCAATGCAGTGGCCGGATCCGGCAACGTTCGGTGCGACAACTCCCTACAGCCATATATGCTTCAAGCGGCAATAGTTCACATGGTGGCATCAAATATATCTGCACCAGTTTGATGATCTAAACAAGCTAGCTAATGAACATGCATGACACATGTGCAGTATGGAATCTACGTGCATGGCCAATAATTCAAGCAAATACAATGGAGCACGGACGGTGCCCTATTATTCATCTAATGCTCATGAATTGAGTTCAAATTTGGGAATGTTATTAAAATCCAAGGCTGCAGCTAATTTCATGCGCTATATATCTCAGTCGAAAGATTTTTCACCAAGCCGAGTTTGAATTTGCTCCGCATTCAAACTCAACTTGGTGGGGGGCATTTGTTTGACGAGATTTTGTACAAAATATTTCTCATATATGCATATATTTGTTGATGCTATTAAGAAGCATCTCGTAGATGCTTTAAGAGAAGGAAAGTATATATACATGTGCGCATGTATGTTCACGTGTGCTATTTATATGTATATCAGTAGAAAAGAAAAGAAACAAGCTATACCAAGTATATATGATTGATGATGCAGGTCGAGGGCATGCATCAGTATGCGTCCATATCTGCGCTTCCATCAAATACGTATATACACAGGTATATATGTACGTACATAGTACTATGTGGCGGATGGGCATAACACGTCGCCAAGCCCCACAACTCAGGGATAACGATACTACTCGACCTGATAAGCACGGGAGGGCCGGATATCTCTCGGCCTCCAACAAACTCGTTGCGGCGCGTGCACAGCAGCCAAATGCCTGCAACCCTAGCTAGCTACTGCCTATATAAAGGACCCTGACCCTCAGGGCCAAAGGGGGTTTTCCAAGGGCGCCAATATGGAGAAAACAAGAGCGCCGCCAGGCTGCTCCATCTCCACTTCGCCATCCACGGGAGAAGGCTAATGACGCCCGGCCGTTCACATCAGGCAGCCGCCACCAGGGCGCCATTCGTCCGTAGGCATGGAGCGGATCAGCGAAGTGAAGATGGCCGCCGGCTAATCACGACTCACATCCACGCCGCCAGGCTGCTCTTCACTACGGAGATGCCGACGTCCATCTTCGCCAAACACCTTCGTCCAGAGGCTGCCTCTCAGCGGCCAGCGTCTTCATCCAGGCGAGGCTGCACGTTCGTTCCTGGAACACCAAAGGAGATCGCGTGCACATCGTGGTCCATGGGTAAGAATTAATCTAGTATTAGTTCTTCCAATCTTACATATACATGTGCACGTCGGCCCTATGTCATGATCCAGGGAAAGCAGATCGAAATACGGCGGCCAGATGATTATGGTGGCGCCAGACTGCGAGAATCCTCGCGTCACAAGTGTACGATGCATGACTGGCGGGCTTCATCCTGCTGGCGTACAAGAGAACTGGAGGCCGGGATGCAAAGACATGAAGGTGTTGTGCCCACGTACCACACCAACATACAAATAAGGCAAGATGCAAACAAGGCTGGTGTGAACATCCATGCATATATGCGTATATGCCATACATGCAAGGATGGACAAGGCCATGCATCTACGTACAACCGGGCGAAGAGCGATGCCGGGCTGCTCCCATCTACGAGCGTGCCTGACCCATAAAGACAACCGTCACGCTCTCCATCATCGAAAGGATGCACACTGCTGCACCAATTGGATCACGACGAGGGCAGACATATCCATGGATATGCGCCGCCGGCCCGCGTCGCTAGGAAGTCCGAGGTGCAGGCAGCCGCCACCGCATCGCGCTCACCTCAAGACGGCTTCACACACGTGACCCTGGGGCGCTGGCTTCGTCCAGCCCGATCTACGCGCGACGTCAATCGAGTGGCAAGGGGACGCCGCCATCCACCAGAGATGTGATGCTACCTGCCAGGACGACTGCACGTCCGCGCCAGATCGACGAGCGTTGCAGCCCGCGCCGCAACCACGTTTGTCTATGCCAACACGCCATCAGCAACACATCTCGTGACACGGCAAGGGCCAAGGGGTGAGTCTCGACATCAGCGTCCGCACCTACATCAGTGCTGCTGCCGTACAAGGCAGGCGCTTGGGACGTCATCGACAAGGGCTCCGCGTCTACACCATCAACGACACTGCCCCATGGAGGCGAGTCGGGACGCCATCAACATCGGCTCCATCTACACCGACATCGAGCCCGAGGCTGGTTCCACATACGCCGCCGTCATTGATGCCACACCATAGAGGCGGGTCCGGACGCCGTCAACTACGGCTCTACACCTACGCTGGCAAACCCACTATACTGAGAGGTGAGCACGCAAGGACGCGCCGCCGTCAACAGCTCCACACCTACCACCAGTGCCACCGCCGTACCGGGCAGGCGCTCGGATGCCATCGATAACGGCTCCACGCCTCCACCATCTACGTCAATGACATCGCCTCAACATGAGAGGCGAGCCCGGACGCCGTCAACAACGGTTCCGCACCTGCACCAACAACATATGCGCCAGCAGCGGCTGTTCGAGGAACGCATGTGCCATCCAGCGGTTGTTCGACGAACGCCTGTGCCATCTAGTTGTCACGGCGACGTGGGGCTACTCCGCGCCACGCAGTTGAGATCAACGGCGATGTGCTCCTGCTTGAGCACCATGACGCCTCCACGACGATGCATGCAAGTGCATGTGTGCTTGCACAAGCTAGGATGATGCCAACGATCATCTCAGACAAGCTGCATGTATACACGTATATGTCTATACGTGTACGTACGCGCGCTTGAATTACCAAACTAAGGAAAAGCAAGCTATAGGGAGCTCGACTGTAGTTTGAGCCCTTAATTTATTTTATATCTTTCTCTTTTGTGTATCAGGTGAAGCTGTCTAGGCGATTGAGCCACATCTGCCTACTGCTCCATCTACTACCACCACCACGCACCGCTCGACGGCACTCTCGGGCGACTCCATCCACTACGACAGCTGCGCTACATCGACTGATGGGCTGACGAGGCCTTCTACTTCGACTACTTCTACAACCAAGTTCCACGGCGTACCACGACGATGCTGCCAAGGAAGTCCGAAGCGATCCAATCTTCACCAACCATGCAAGTGCGACTGCGATGACACGTGCCGTTCGACACCGACAAGGCGGACGACGCAGGCGGGCGTGGCTTATGTACCAGCCACGTTTTCCGGCTATGGACCGACGAGGCCCTCATGCCGACTGCCATCCACATCTACACCAACACCATGCATGGAGACGTGAAGCGAAGACCGCCGACGACGACCAAAGCAGCTTAATCGGAGGTGCTCTGTGAGCTTGACTCGCAGGGGTAATTAACTGGGAGCTTTCCGAGGCCCCAGGAACTATGAAGACCATAATCGCCCAAGTCAGATCGCCACCAACAGGCTATGGAGCGCACACTTATGTGCAGGGAACATGTATTTGTATTTTCTTTAAATATGAATAAAGTCAGTGTTCCCTTCTCTTATTTATTTTGTGTACTTTAGTACACTGGCACGTCCGCACTTTATTTTTTATTTCACATAGAGAGATCCTCTCCGTTGAGTGATTTTTCTGTGGAAACAAGTAATAATATTATTCTTAGAAAAAGGACAGATGAAGCAATGGAAAATCCATCTGTTCGGTTCCTGCGCTTCCGCATGTACGCGCATATGTCGCGGACGACGTGAGTTTGTGCGCCGGCTTGGAAGTAACGGCACGCACACAGCAGTTCGGCGACGGCGGCACAGGCTTGGAAGTAACGGCACGCACACAGCAGTTCGGCGACGGCGGCACAACGCACAGCACGTCGGCCATTGATCCGCACTTCGGCGAAGCAGCAAAGCGCTGAAGCTTCGCAATTGGCCTTTAGCGCGCCGCGCAGCCACAGTGTCCGTCGGCAGGCACGTCGCTGGCCTGCACGGCCCAGGAGTCACGTACGCTAATTAAGTCACATGCATCAACGAAATCGTAACAACCAAATCTTAAAACCATTTTTAATATTTCAAACATTTCTTATTTATCCTATTTTTATAAAGTAAAAATTCAATAAATACTATAACCTTATAGGAGGTAATAGATGATTGAGATAGTTGGATCGGAATAAATGGACGGTCCACAGTCATTTCGGAGTACCGTAGGAAAAGCTCGGAGTACCGTAGCAAAAGCCATTTATGCTGCTGCTGACAAACGTAAAAAGGCAGTGAAAGAACAGGGAACAAAAGTCTGTACACAATCACAAAACCTACACGCTGCTACACAAAAAGAATGCCACATATCGGGATCTGGGAACGGATCAATGCTGCACTTCCTGGCAAGAGGCAGCATTCTCTACTCAAGGCTCCACTAAGCTGTCGAATAATGCTGTGAAGCGAGGAGCTGAGGTACCTGAATCCATTCTCTTCTCCAAACTATGCAATTCATCAAGGAGACGAGACCTGATTCTCTGATCAACAACGTGTTGTGAGATTTATAACGAATGATCCATGATTCATCCAACCATCTCATCTCATGGCTGGGTTGATGCTTTGAAAGAACTGTTCGGACTAGCCATGGATTTGAGGTCCTTGTACGGCCCCGGCGCCAGCTCCTGCTCCATCCCGGCGCGTTTCCTCTTCCTCCTCTCCCACATCCTGTACCCCCAATACGCTCCGGCCGCGACCAGCACCACCAGGACCAGCGACAGCACCACGGTCGCCGCGGTAACGCCGGGCGACATGCGTCGCCGGCGCGCCGAAGAAGCCGAGCTCGCCGCCTTCCTGACCTTGAAGTAGCCCACCATCCGGTCGTCGGCCTGGTACACCAGCGTCTCCACGGGGAAGTCGATGAGGTAGCAGTACCCGCTCGCGCCGTTGAACACCGCGCCCCAGCAGGTGCAGTTGCCCGCGCACGCCTGCTCGCACCCGGCCGCCGTCGTGTTCGTCCGCAAGACCGGCAGCTCGTCCTTGTACGCCACCGACACCCGCTTACGCCGCACCACGTCGAAGTCAAGGTGCTGTGGCCCGTGGCTGTTGCCGGTGATGCTGCAGAGGTCGCTGGTCTCCTCGGCGTGGCACGACGGCGAGGAGCTGGTGGTTGTGCTCGTGCCGTTGCTGCCGTCGAGGCACTGGCACTGGGCGTTCCCGGTCCCGGGCACGCACAGGCCGTACGCGCCGCACGACGTCGGCAGATCGCACGGCTCCATGATGAGCTTGAAATCCGAAGTCCACGCCTTAGAGGAGTCGCCGCTCGTCCAGTAGTACGCGCGGAGGTTGCCGTCGTCGTCCAGCGTCATGCGCCGCAACACGCCGGTGAGGTTGAGCGCGAACGTGTCGAACGACAGCACGTCCACCGTCGGGTGGCCGCCGCCGCCCTCGAGGTAGAGGCCGAAGAACCCGCGGCTGTCGAGGTGGCCATAGATGGGCCCCGCCGTGGCGTTCTCCGGCTGCGCCTCCAGCGCCGTGTGCTTCCAGTACACGGGCGTCGTTCGGCCGCCGTCCAACTCCATGTGCAGCGCCATGTACGTCTTCCCGAGCCGCAGCGCGAAGCGGCGGTTCGCGGAGATGAGCGGCGGCGACGAGGTGGTAAAGTTCTGGTCCACGACGAGCGTGTCCGACGGGTGGTCGAAGCTCTGCCACGCCGGCGATGGCGCCTCCTCCGCGTACCGCTGCACGACGAGGTTGGAGGAGTTGAGCAGATCCACGACGTCGCCGATGGTGTTGAGCGTACGCCACAGCACGGCGCCGTCGTGGGCCGTCAGGACAAGGCTGCTGTCGAAGGTGAGCGTGGCCGAGCGCGTCCAGTCCCCGAGGTTGGCCGGCGTCGCGCGCCAGACGGGGAAGGACGACGGGACGTGCACCACGGCGAGGTCTAGCGACGCCAGGCCCACGCGGAGGAAGCCCAGGGCGAACACGGCGCTGGTCGCGTACAGCACCGGCTCGAACGCCGCCGTGGACCCGGCCGCGTGCATCGCGGTGAAGCCGTTGATGAGCTGTGTCGTGAGCTCTTCTCCTCCCTTTGCCCCGTCGACTAGAAGCACTGCCGGCGATGCAACGCAGAGGAGGACGACAGCGGCAGCGGCGATCGCCGGATAACCACAGTTGGCTTGCCTCATTGTGCAGAAAGAGGGGATGATGGTCAAAGGTTTGAGAGAGTGTGCATACTACTAAATATGTGCATTGGGATTGGCGATTGGCATATGCATTTTGGGGAAGGTCAACGGTGTGGCTGCACACTGCTGCAGGCAACAATTTGGTCAGGCCTGTCTCAAGTTGTCCATGACCAATATAAAAAGATGCAAATGTATATGCCCCATGTTGTAAGTTGCAACAGCAGGCAACGAAGTGGCTAGTGGTATGAACTGGCAAAAGGGTCAACACAAAATTTCCGCCCAAAAGTCAACTACCAGTTTCTTTCTTCAAAAAACAAAAGATTTTGTTTAAAAAGGTCAAATACCTGTTCTCCTTGTTCTACCTGCCTTGCTTTTCTGAATTATTATGAAGTGATGTTACTACCTCTCTGGATCTGGGCGTAGATTGCAGATTGCTGCTGGTCCAAAGTTCGTTCCTGCGTGCAGAATTTTTGGCAATTGTTATGGATTCAGGTGTCGCAATCCTTCAGTTCGTCAGCTCGTGTTGCCAACCAGTGAAAGCTTCGCGTTGTATTGGCGTTTACCTTGATTAATGTAGTAATGATGTAAATGGAGCTGCCAATGGTTTGTTCATCAGTGCGTTGACCTTGAACGGATCAAATCAAAGTGGGACTGACAGAATGTGTAGAGTTACTAGATATTCTTATAAGCATTTTTTTTGAAACAAATGCTTATCAGTCGCTGACATTGGGATCTCATGACAGATTGAGTAAAAATCAATCAGTCCCCTGTATGTCAGCGCACTGAATTATGAAGAAATTCCGTACCGAGAATATTGGACCCCAAATAAACGAGAAATTAACTTAACTTTGCTTGTAGTTATTTGGTTGACTTTTATGTTCTAGTGGTTTTTTAATGAATCCACAACTTGGAAGATCATAGCTTACATTAGCAGCCAAGTAATCTTCTAGAGGAGCAACGTGTGATGGCACTACAAACATGTCAAAATGACTACATTAGGAGAATCCATTCCTAGCCCATCCCCATGTACTCCTGAAATTATGAAGTGATCTGTATGGATTGCTGCAGGTCAAGTTCGTTCCTGTAACCAGAATTGCCAATTTTTAAGGATTCATTCAGTTCTTTCAGAAAAGGATTCATTCAGGTGTCACAATCCTTCAGTTATTTTGTCAGCTCGTGTTGGCAACCGGTTAAAGCTTCGCGTTGAGCGGGCGTTTACTTGGATTAATCTACTACGTGAGGATGCAGTGGAGGAGCCTCGCTCAGCCCAAGGTTTCTTCATCTCTGAGTTGACCTTGAGCGGATCAAACATGCATTTTTTTGGAACAGATGTTTATCAGTCCCTGGACATTGGGATCTCATCAACAGACTATTGAATAAAACCAATCAGTCCCCTGTATGTCAGCATGACCGATTGTACTAGCTTCTAAGAAGGATCTAATCTAATGCGTACATCATCTCATTATCGGCGGGTGGCTTATTTGTCTTTCAGTTCAAATCTTAATACAATATATTAGTGGTAGCTTGTTCATGAAAATGACAGTGGGACACCTTCTAGGATGTAAGCATCATGTGTTCACGTGATTCATCCAATTTCGTCTTCTGACTCTCTGCAAAGCAAGAAATTCAGTACCGAGGATCTCAAACGACAAATAAACTTTGCTTGCAGTTACATTTGGATTTGGTTAGACTTTTTTTTAGATAAAAGGGTTTCCCCCGCTTTTTATATTACCAAAAAGCAACAAGGTTTACAATCCAATGCATAAGCACGTTCTCAAGACAGGTTCAACTTATTATCAGCGGCTACATGCCCTGAAACTGACACTGCAATACTATCGGCTACTGAATCAACGCGGTCAACCACGGCAAACGAGCTCGTCGAACTAACTGACTCTCCTGATTCAGGCCGATCTGAAGAACCTGCCACGGAAGGCCGAGCAGCCAATCGTGCCGACCCTGATGACGAATCTATCCTCCTCTCCGACGTCCACTGGATCTCAGGCCGAGAGCTTGCCTTGCACTCCAGATGCTTGATAAACTTCTCCAGCTTCAGCTTGTCCTCCTCCTTGTACAATGGCGTCCATCTCCCAATCATCCGCGCGATCCTCACCAGCATCTTGTCCAGTCCAGACCAAACAGCTCCCTGAAAACAGAATTCATTTCGTAATTTCCACAGAGACCACATAACAGCAGCTGTAACAGCATTAATAACAACATGGCGCTTATGTGCCACCCACAGCCTAGCAACAGATTCAAAATCAGCACCTATCTTCAGATCAAAGAAGTCATTCACCACTTCCCAAATTAATTGAGCTACAAAGCCCCCAAAGAAGAGGTGAGAAACTGTTTCATTCTTAGAACAAAACAGACAGGAAGAGTCCTGTATTTCCATTCTCTTGGCCACATTATCCCTTGTCAGTAACTTATTTTTAGCTAATAGCCAAAGGAAGATTTGCACCCTTGGTGGAATGGTCAACTTCCAGATTGAGCTGACATACATAGGAACCACACCCCTATTGTTAACAATAGCATACAATGACTGTGAACTATAAGTTCCAGAAGAAGAATAGCACCATATAATATGGTCTTCCTCCTCTGACAAAGTAATAGTTTGCATAATCCCACATAGCTCATACCACAAACCCATACCTTTGCTATCCATTGTTCTCCTAAAAGAGAGTTTTAGCTCATCTCCATCCCACACCTCACTCACAGTTTTACCATGCTGTTCATTAATAATGTAAAGTGGCCAAAACACAGTGGCCAGGGAGATGTTGCCTAATCAAACATCTTCCCAGAACCTCACTTTCTTTCCATTTCCCACAGACCACCTAATACCCATTAAAGCAGATTTCATGGCCCAGATGACTCCCTTCTAGAATGGAGAGACACCCCTCTCACTGCAGCATAAAAAGATTGGATTTCTTGTATTATATTTAGCATCAATAATATCTTTCCAAATAGCATTATTGCTGAGTTGATATCTAAATATCCAAGAACCCAGTAAGGCCAGATTTAAGCTTCTCATATCTGGAACCCCTAGACCACCAAAATCTTTTTTCATGGATACCAACTGCCAATTGGCCAAATGGAACTTTTTGTGCTCCTCAGTGTCATTCCATAGGAAATGGCCCATCTGAGAGTTAATCATGTTAATGGCCCATTTAGGGAACTTAATCACAGACAGTAAGTAAACAGGGATGCTTGCTAAACAAGCCTTTAATAAGGTTAGTCTACCAGCATAGGAAAGAAGTCTCCCTCTCCAACCAGCTATTCTTTTAATGATCTTGTCAATTATTGGTTGAAGGTCTTGCTTCCTCAGCTTTGTAAAGTGCAAAGGCACACCAAGATACTTAATAGGAAAATCACTTTTCTTACAGCATAAGAGCTTGGCAAAAGCATTAATTTCATCTTCCTCTAAACCAATTGTTAGCAACTCACTTTTGTCATAATTAATTTTCATCCCAGACATTTTTTTTAAAACAGACTAACAACCACTTCAGAGTGCTTGCTTTGTCCAGATCATTTTCAAGGAAGAGCAGGGTATCATCTGCATATTGCACACTGATAATACCTCCCTCTCTCACTTGTGGTAACAAACCAGTAATCATACCTAGATTAGCAGCTTTCATAAGCATTTTGGTAAAAACATCAGCCACTAGATTAAAAAGCAGTGGGGACAGTGGGTCCCCTTGCCTTAAACCCTTCCCTGGTTTGAAGAACTTACTGTTCTCATTATTAATTCTAATGCAGAGGGAGCCCCCTCTCACCACACTCCTAATCCACTCTACCCATTTTTTCCCAAACCCTCTAGAAATGAGCATTTCCTCAAGGAAGCTCCAGCTAACTCTGTCATAGGCTTTTTCGTAATCAAGCTTACGCATTACACCTTTCTCCTTCTTCCTATGAACCTCATGAATAATTTCATGGGCTGCTACCACACTTTCTAGGATATACCTGCCCTTGATAAAGGCAGTTTGGTTTGACTCAACCAGCCTATTGGCTACCTGAACCAATCTATTATTTAACATTTTAGCAAAGATTTTGAAACTGCAATTTAAGAGACTGGTAGGTCTAAACTTTTTAAGAGTTTTGGCCTCATTCTCCTTAGGGATTAGAGTGATCATACCATAATTGAGTCTTTCCAGGCCAAGAGCCCCTTTCTCAAAACTATTTACCAAAGCTAACAGGTCAGGTTTAATAACCTCCCAAAATTGTTGATAAAATAGAAAAGGCAGGCCATCAGGACCTGGAGCACCATCAGCATATGACCCAAACACAGCCTCCTTAACCTCATTTTCAGTGAAATCAGCTTCTAAAAGCTCATTTTCTTCTGTTGTCACCTTTTCATCATCCTCCTAGAACTCCTCACCTAAGCTAGCCCCATCACATTCTTCCTGCCCAAACAGGCTTTTATAAAAATCTACTGCATGTGATAGTAACTTGTCATTTTCCTCAACCCAACCTTCATTAGTTTCTAACCCAGTAATTCTTTTCTTCCTATTTCTCTGATTTGCCATAGCTTGAAAATAAGCTATGTTCTTATCACCTTTCTTGATAAGTTTGTCCCTAGATCTCTGCTTGGCTCTGATCTCCTCTAGCCTCCAAATAGCTTCCAGGTCTGCAGTAATGCACTTCATCCTTTCTTTCTCATCTTTCTCTAAGACTCTCTCCTCTTGGATAATATCTAAAATATCAAACTCCACAAGGAGTTCTTGTTTTTGTTTTCTGATACTAGCATTCCTATTCATAGCCCAACCTTTTACTTTCTTCCTAAACAGCCTTGTCTTGAATTGCCAAACATCCATTGGCTCATTAAAAGCACAAGGAGTATTCCAAATATCAACAACCAATTTCCTAAATTCTGGTTGCTCAAGCCACCATTTTTCAAACCTAAATAAAGTAGGCATCTTAGGAATCTTTACCCCAAAATCTAACACTAGAGGAACATGATCACTAACACCTCTGGCCTTAGTGCAAACATAGGCCAGAGGGAATTTCTGCTCAAAGTTTACAGTACAAAAAATTTTATCCAGGGCAGCCATTATAGGAACCTCCTGGTTATTAGTCCAGGTATAAGATCTTGAAGCACTCTTCAGTTCTATTAGCCCCCATTTATTAATAATATTCTGGAAGGCATCAGCCCATTTTTGGTTTACATTCCCAGAACTTTTTTCAGCAGCTTTTAAAGTAATATTGTAATCTCCTCCTAAGACTGTTGGGCCATCCCAGTTAGCTAGAAGGCTTTCCAGCTCAGCAAGGAAATCATCCTTCCCTTCCTCATAAGGACTACCATAAACTACAATTAATCTCCAAGTAACATTATCATGTATATTCTTAATCATACCAGCAACAGTATATTTTCCTATTTGCCAAGCACTACACTCAAACTTGTTGGAATTAATTCCAATCAGGATCCCACCAGCAGTCCCATCAGCTGGTAAATAGCTCCACATAAAGTCTCTATTGATATAACTAAGAAAAGAGTCTTCAAAAATCTTTTTCTTAGTTTCTTGAATACCCACAAAATCAAGCTTATTATCATTAACAAAGTCAGCCAAACATTGTAATCTACCTTCTCTATTTAAGCCCCTCACATTCCAGAAAGCTCCTTTTATTGTCGACATTGGATAACACTTTTTTTATTTATTTGGGATGTGTCTTCAGAGACAACCTGAGCCCAAGTCTGGTTAACCAGATTATCCTTACTATTTGTTACCAGAGTGCTATCAATAGCCTCATTAAGTGGTTCCAAGACCAAAGACTCAATATCTTGATCACCAGGTAGATTAACCTCAGGGTTATTCATTTCAAACTGGTTAATACACTCAAGTTCTTTACTTTTCAGGCTATCAATAATAGAATCAGCAGAATTTAAATCATTGCCAATATTAATATTAACAGACTTAGCTTTTAATAACAGACTGGAATTGCTTTCAAAAGCAAAGGATTTATTTTGTTTACCTGTCTCAAGATTCCTGCTCCTTGCCATCTCCTGAGCCTTCTACATCACTGTCTTGCCATCCTCTATCCCCTTTTGGGCCTAGGGACCCTCTCCAATGGACCCCATTTCGACTTCCTCTTCTGCAGGTTCTTGCCAAAAGCTTCTTCAACTCTGTCAGCAATTGTATCACCCATCCTTGGCAGACAACCAGCCTCCACTAGAGTAGCAGTAACTTCCATGTCCCCTTCTTTGTCATCCACATCATCTAAAAGGTCATATTCATCATCTGAGTCTTCCAACTCCATTCTTTTCAGAAGTTGAGAGCATTCTTCTGAGACTCCCTCATGTGCCATTCTTCTGAACTCCTCCCATTTTGATTGCTGAGCTTCATCTTCAATTATGCTCATCATCTTATTGCCCCTGTATTTGCAATCAGATTCTATTACTGTGGTATGTTCAGGAGTCAAGAAACCCCCTTCCAGATCACACTGCTGCACTTGACTTGCCTTTCTGTTAGCAGAAAAGTCACTCACTCCCATACTCTTAAGAGTCTCCTTCTGGCCATCCTCTTTATCAATCCCTGACTGGACACTTTTAGAAGCATCCATCTTACACACATTGTTATCATCAGACAACATAGCATCAGAGCTGAGGGTAAACCCTTCCTCTCCCATTCCAGTACCTTTATCAGCTAGGTGAGAAGTCAGCTTCTCAATCCCATGGTTTCCAAACTCCACAACTTCTTCCATCATGCAAGACCAGTCTACACTCAATTCATTGGGGTCATAATATTTCCCCCCATCTCCACCAGGTTTCTGATTTGCATTCTCTTCCCTTTCCATCAAGGACCTCATCAGGGCTTCTTGCTCAATCACATAATCATTTGATATGCTCATACTAGCAGATCTTCCAGAGCTCTTAGTCTTGCTGCCAGAAGGCTTGTCCTGTGCAGAGCTGTCCATAGCAGATTTATCAGGAACCTGATCTGAATTACTGTGATCTTCCTTATCTTCTTTCTCATTCCCTTTCTTTTTCTTTGAATCATCACCTCCATCATCATCATTTCCACCTCCAGATCCATGACTCCCTTTATCACCATCATCCTCAGGAACAATGGTAATGTTGACCACAAAGAGCTTTACATCAATCTCAAAGAGCCTTGCTTCTAGAATTTTCTTGCAGTCTCTACAAGCCACCTTCACTTTGATCACCTCGTAGAAGGATTTGAAGACTGTAGCCCAATCCACATCCATCAGAATCCCAAATGCAGACACAATCTGTGCAAACAACTTCCAATGGCAAAACTTGGGGGGGGGATGTTTCTGAGCTCAATCCAAACCTGCTCTAGCTCACTATAAGGCTCCAGGTCACCCTTCCACTCCTGAACTTCCACTAGCACCCCCTCTTTCCTTAAGCTGAAAGCAGGGTAGTTAGCAATGTCACTGACCTTCTTGGTTGGTGGAAACCTAACCAGAAATTTCCCAGACTCCATCTCTCTAATCTGCCAGGGCCAATCTTTACTGTAGATTTCAGCTAACTCAATCTCCAACTCAGCCTTTGAAACCACACCAGATTTGACCTTGACAATCCCACAATTGGTGAGATTAAGCCACTGGGTTGCTTTACTGTCTGGCACATCCAGGTGGTAAAATCCCAAACCCTCACCAGAACTGCCCATGAAGCTAGCCACAGGATGATCCTCCTTCCAAGCAGGGCACACATCCATGTGATGACCCGGAACAGCACAAATGAAACACAGCTTGGGCCTAGTACAATTACCCACAAAGTGGCCAAGCTCTCCACAATTAAAGCAGGTGAGTTTCTTGTACCTCGGATCAATGAAGAAGTCTTGGCCCTGCTGCTGCTTGACTTGCCCCTGCTGGATGTTTTTGGGTTGCGCATGTGTACGGGCCTGGGCAAGAACAGCTTGTTGACGAGGTTGAGGTTGACCCGGTTGCGGTGCCCTCTGAGGTGGCGGCTGACGGGGAGCTGCCTGCGGCTCCATCTTCTTCTTCTTGACGACCTCGGCAAACGTCGCTTTCCCTTCACCACGCCCCCAGATGTCCCTCGCAAAGCTGATCCTCACCGGCGGCTTGTCGATTTTGTCGGACTTCTTCACCAGGTAGCAATCCTCGGCCGAGAAAGCTCTCTTCTCCACCACATCTCGCCGCACCCAGCACACGGACGACGGAAAGCTGCTTGGGGTTGGAGGCGGAACCCTAGGTCTGGATCGCGGCGGCGGGGAATCCACCACCCAAAGTTGGCCAAAGAATTCTTCCACCACCTCGCTTTCCTGAAGATTTAGATCTAGGTCCTCCTCTCGGGCCCCTCTCTTCTCCCTCCTCTCACTGCCATGCGGGGCAGGGAGCTCCACTCTCCGACTCGCGGCCCCCTCATGGTCAGGCCGCGTCACCAGCCAGGGGGGGAACGGCCATGGCGGCGGGTCGGGTTCAAACGCCGCCCGCGCTCCCGTGGCAGCCCTAGGGGACGAAGACGACGACATATCGTTACGATTGTGTGTAAGGAGAGATCTTTTGCTTCAGATTTGGTTAGACTTTCAAGAGAAAAAAAATGCAGTCGAAGGGGGAGAGGCCCCCAACCGTATTATATTAGGAAGAAAGCCATTCTTCTCACACAAAAATCCCTGAACTTTAGCTACGCCAGCATGGAGATTTTTATTTACCTTAGTCTAAAATTCGCTTTCATCGGGATCAAATTGAACTCAGGACCTATTGGCTGACTTTCCATGGCTTGTGTTTTTTAAATATAAGCAGACCTTGCGCAACTTGAGAGAATAGCATACTGTTGCAATAGCAGCCAAGTAATTTTCTAGAGGAACAACGTGTCATGGGACTACAAAGTGACAAGTCTTGTTTGGAGAATTTCGTTCGTAGCTCTCCCCTCTCCAATCCGGCCATGCATCCTATCACACCTACTCCCTCAATTTCAAACTATAGGATATTTAACCTTCCTAAATGCATCGCTTTTCCTGTATGGGGAGTTTTTCCTCGCATCCCCATCCTTGCGCAAGCAATTGATCTTCTCGGGAAACCCATCCATACTAAAAAAACACTAGTTAGCTGTTGTTGATAAGTTAACTATGGGGAGTATTGTTTTGTTAGTTATGAGAGAAAAACATTATATCATAGCTAATAAACTATGGGGAGTATTGTTTCACTACCGGAACGGCCCTTTTTGCCGATGGCCGGCCGCCATCGGCAAAGGCACTTTTCCCATCGGCAAAAGGTTTGCCGATGGCAAAGGTCAGTGGCCATCGGCAAACCCCCATCGGCAAAAAATTCATCGGCAAAGCCGGGTTTGCCGATGGCCACTGACATTGCCATCGGAAACCTTTTGCCGATGGCCACGGTGGCTTTGCAAATGTGGCCATCGGAAATCTTTGCCGATGGCTGACGTGGCCCCGGCCATCGGCAAACCCATTTTTATTTTTTTTTGAATTTTTTTGCCGATGGCCTCGGCCATCGGCAATCCATCGGAAATCTTTGCCGATGGCTGACGTGGCCCCGGCCATCGGCAAAGATTTTTTTATTTTTTTTTTGAAATTTTTTTGCCGATGGCCAAGGCCGTCGGCATTAAGTTTGCCGATGGCCGAGGCCATCGGCAAAAAATTCAAAAAAAAAAAATAAAAATGGGTTTGCCGATGGCCATGGCCATCGGCAAAGTTATGGCAAGTTTGCCGATGGCCCTAGCCATCGGCAAACCTGGGATTAGCTGAATCATAACCCCGGGTTTTGCCGATGGCTAGCCATCGGCAAACCTGGAAAAAAAAAAATTTATTTTATTTTTCTGTTTTCTTTCCATTTACATTACAATTTAGCACATGCATCACATATATATCAATTAACCCACATATATAGCATATAATCCACATATATAGCAACGAAATACGGTTTTAAGCATCGATACATGTCCATCGGAATCCAAACATATCCGGGCCACAAGCAAAAGAGTCATACATGTCACAAGTCATCCATACATATCTCACAAGCTACAAGACTAAACCTAGCTAGTGGCGCCATCCCCTTGGGTCCCGGAGCCCCTGCAAAGATCCTCCCACGCAGCCAACTCGGCTGCCCCGGGGCCGCGGCGTACGCGGTGGCCGACGTGCTTTGCGGAGGGAGCACGGCAGGGACGGAGTGCCCCGGGTGCGGAGGGAAGGCGGCAGGCCCGGAGCGCGGGTGCTGCGGCCACGAGTACCCTGCGGCGGTGGAGGACCCCGACGTGCCTGCGTGGGGAAGCCCCGGTACGGTGGCGTGGGGAAGCTCGTACCGTGGAGAAGCTCCCGGTGGGCTTGGAGTCGGGTTCGAACCCGCCGACGGTGCCTCGCACAAAGAACAAGTGATGTAATTAGTACAACTCCCCGCAAAATTTCGCAGCACCTCCCCTGCACGGGGAGGTTCCAAAACATGCAAAAAACATGGCACGAAGGCCAAACATGGGCACGAAGGCCAAACATGGCACGAAGGCCAAACATGGGCACGAAGGCCGACTGACGCGACAAGCTAAAGCGAGAGGCAATGTACTCACCCGACCAAGTCCAGGAAGAGGCAGTGCACCAGGCAGTGGAACTACCGGTGGTGGAGCGTAGATCGAGGCAGGAGGCTCCTCCATTCCCGGGATCTGGGCCGCGAAGTGCCTGCCCAACTGACGCTGGTAGTGCGCCGTCAGTGACGCCACCTGCTCCTGAACCCGCGCCGACATCCTCGCCTCAATCCTCGCCTCAATGGCCGCCTCCCGCTCCTGCTCCCTGGCCTTCATCTCCTCGATCGTGGCCTGCAATATTACACCAGCACGATTGATGTTATTTGAAGGCAGGCTACATCATGAAGGCAGGCTACATCATGAAACTCCACTTACCTGAAGACTGCTGATCACCTGCGCGCTGCTCTGCTGCCGAGGCGCTATGGGGATCTGTGATCCGCCTCCACTTTCCCGGTCTCTCCTGCGGATCTCGGTCAGCGTCTCAACAGAGGACGGGTCGATGGCGCTGTTGGCCAAGTAGTACCGGCCGTGCTGCTTCCCTCCTCCAACCCTCTGCAGGAGGTCAGTGTCCAGGGGCTCGGTGGCGGGGTCGTAGGTGTCGCCATGTTTCGCTCGAGCTGCGGCGGTGTACTTGGTGAGCCTCTCGTGACCGTCGCGACGGCTGGTGTACTTTGCCGATGTGAGCAAGGCCCGTGAGCGACTCACCACCATGCGACGACGAATGCGAGGAAAACACAAACATGGTGGTGACAATTGGCGCTATAACAAATGCATCAACGGTTACATACCCATCTGCCATGTATGTGAGCCCCGAAGCCGCCTTGCGTTTCACGAACCCCGTGAGCTTGCCTCCCGGCCCGGTTGTATTGCTGCTCACCACCATGCGACATTCAAGTTTTTGATATTACGATAATGAATGGAATGTGTCATGTAAAAATCAAACATGGTTACAAGTAGTGACAAGACAACTTCCGTCTTACTTATCTTCTCGATTCTTCATGCGTATAACAAATGCATCACCTCGTCCACCCCTCGTCCAACTTGAAGTACACATATCAAACATCATTTCATTGTTTGAAAGAAGTCCAACATAATGTTGTATTGAGATATGTGATGCGATGCAAAGACTCACCCAGAACTCATCCTTGATCTTCTGAGCAACGACTCTTCCCTGGTCGTCCGTGATAAGGTAGAAGTCCCGCCAATCCTCCGATGGTCTCACCCTTGGGGGTGACGACCAAACCAGGGAAGTGCTTCTTAATCGCCTTGATGCTAGTTGGACAAGCGTGAGCACTCCTTTTTTGTCACCTTTTTCCATGACGAGTCATTAACAGCAATTGTTAGTACGCATTTTGAATTTGAAAATGTCATATGAACAAGTGTAGAAATCAACAATGGTTACTTACTTGCCCGCGGGCCGGATCACCGGCGCTCGTCCCGCGGGCCGGAGGGTCGAGGCCCGGGTGGGGCCGCGGGAAGGGCTTACGAGGAGCTGTGGAACTCGAGCCGCCCGCGGACTCCTCGTCGCCACCCTGGACCTCGTCGTCGCCACCCTCGCCGTCCTCGTCGTCTCCACCGTCACCGGTCGTCGTCCTCGTCGTCGCCTCCTCCTGGGAGGCCGTCGGGAACAGCCTCCTCGACGGCGTGCGGTGTCGTCCGCTGGGGGGGCTCCGACCCCGACTGGTGGACGGCTCCACCTCAAGCTCCTCGTCCTCGTCCTCGTCCTCACGGTGGTCGGCCGCCACGTGCTCCTCGTCCTCGAGGTGGTCGTCCTCGCGGTGGTCGGCCGCCACGTGCTCCTCCTCCTCGGGCCGCCGCGTCCGGTACCTCGACCGGACGTTCCGCCGTGGCCGCTTCCGCCCGGCATTTTGTCGAGTGCCCGCAATGACAAAGATTAGAAGAGTTAGTATTAATGACAAATACTTGTAAAGAAACATAAATGCAAAGCAAAATTAAGAACCGCAAGGTAATATTAATAACAATATAGTATTACATGAATTAGAAATTATCTCCGCGAAAGGCAATATTGCCGGCGAGCGCTCGTCCTCATCATCGAGTGTCATCATCACTATCAATATTGTCGAGCTCTCTTTCATCCTCATCATGATCAACATCCTCCTCAACAACTACATCGCGTCGCCACCGCCATTCCTCAAGGATTCGTAAGTCCTCGGCATCGTGTACCTCATCACCCTCGTCCTCATCGATTTCGTTGTTTACTTCCATACCCATCGAAGCAATGTCTATCTCCAACCTACCTTCTAGCCCCTCGGGTTGATAGAACTCATCATTCCTTGGGTCAAAGTTGTAATCATCATCGTTTGGGACCGCCGCTTTACCGTGTGGCGATACCATGTGCACAAGGCTCCAACCCGCAAGGCGCACGTCATTTTGGTTTGCCCATGGGAGGTAATAAACTTGCGTGGCGTCTCGGTTAGCCACAATATAGACATCGTCTCCTCCATATTTGGAATCCTCTCGGATTTCGACTAGCCCAATTGATGTGTCCTTTTTCGTGACCCCGGGATCGAACCAATGGAGAGAAAAACATTATATCATAGCTAATAAACTAAACTAATAGGTTCAAACGAATTGGACGACAACATATAGAGAGCAAAAACAATTTTTGTGGTGCCAAATCAATATAACTTAGCAAGCAAGATTTTTTATTGCAAGCGAGACGGCCTCTGGTAACTTCGTGAATCTTAATATTTCTTGCCTCAATCCTCCGAAAATGTTCATAGGAGTAGGGTTTACATACGTGTGTTCATAAAGATGTGTGTACATGTTGGATTTCTGCGTTGTACCTTATACTTCTAAAAATACAACTTTGCAATTTAATTTGCTTTTTATATTAATCTATGTGTTTTTTTATATAGAATTTTAGCATGCCAAAGAGCTACTTTAGAGTAAGAGTATACTCACATAGAACATGGACGGTGGATGAACGGAGACTAATTTTTTCATGTTTTCAATCCATGTGACATTTAAATCATCCTTGTCCCCATCCCCTAATAGATGAGGAATTTCCTGCCGGGAATCGGGATTTGATTCTGTTGCCATCTCTAGTTCTAATTGTACCAACCAAATACTTAATTAAGCTGGTCAGCTCGTTAGAGGCTAGAACTTTATTCTGTTATTAAAAAAAATATGAATGAAATGCACTATAGGCCCCTGGACTTTGGTCGATGTGTCAAACAGGTCCCTGGACTTCGAAAATGGGCATCTGGCACCCTCAACTTCTCGCCTAGTTCACCGGAGGCCCAAACCGCCCTTGTGAGTGGTTTTGGACGCACATACGATGATTTGGACGCGGCAATTTTACATGTAGCCCCCTGGACTACATGCAAAATTGCCAAGGCCCGCCATGCATGCGTCACCCGTATATGCTTCTTCGTCTCGCCGCGCCAGCGCCATTAATCCGGTGGTGATTGCTGCAGGGGCGCTCGCTCGGTTTGGCCCGTCCGTAGCAGCCGCGGCTGCCGCCGCAAGAGTGCGCGAGGACATACGCCAGATGCCACCGCGTGATGAGCGTGTCCTCCAAGCTGCTCCGGAGCTCGCTGAGCTGCTGTTCGATGAGCCGGCGGAGGGAGCTGCTGTTCGATGGGCCGGCGGAGCAGCAAGGCGATGTCGGCGTTGATCGAGGACGTGCGCGACGCGGAGGACATGAAGCAGGTGGACGCGTTCCGGCAGACGCTAGTGCTCGAGGAGATGGACCAGGTGCTGGAGCACTACCCGCAGGGCCACCACGGCGTCGACAAGGACGGCCGGCCGGTCTACATGGAGAAGCTCGGCCAGATCCACACCACCAAGCTGCTGCAGGTCACCAGCTTGGACCGCTACGTGCAGTCCAGTACGTGCGTGTGCAGCGCTAGTGGTCTAAGCTAGCTAGCTAGGCAGCAGATCGATGCGACGATGCATGTATACAATGAGGGTGCGTGCACTGTATGGTAACACGGCCGGCAGCCCAGCATACGCACGCGGCATGTTTCGCGTCCGTCCCGTCGGCACGGGCACAAGAGTATACAGCAAGGATACCGAAACTGTGCAAGCGCGTCCTCCCGGCGTCCAAGACCGAGGTCGCCATCAAGATCGTGTCGCACGACGCGACGCAAGGGATGAAACAGCTCGTGGCGGAGGTCGTCAGCATCGGCCGCCTTCGTCACCAGAACGTCGTGCAGCTGCTGCTCGTCTACTGCATGCGGAAAGGCGAGCTCCTCCTGGTGTACGACTACATGCCGAATGGCAGCCTCGACAGGTGGTTGTATGACGACCACGGCACCCCGCCGCTGAGCTGGGAGCAGAGACTCCGCGCCATCAGGGGCGTCGCCGCCGGCCCGTTGTACCTACAAGAAGACTGGGTGGTGGTGATCCACCGCGATGCCAAGGCCAGCAATGTGCTCCTCGAAGGCGAGATGAACGTTCCGCTCGGTGACTTCGGGCTGGCGCTGCTGTACGAGCGCGGCGGCACCGGCCCGCAGGCCGCCTCGTCGTCGCCACGGCGATCGCGACCAACATGAGCACCGCCTCGTCGTCGTGCTGCTGATCTTCGCCGTGTCTGCGGTGGCGCTCACCCGTGACTGGTCTGCGAGCTCGCGGGGAGTACACGGCGGTGCGTTCCCACCGGCGCCCGGGCTCATGAGGTCGTCCACGACGAGGGCGATGACACCGAGAGCGGTGACGGCACGGCGCGGAGCAGCGGGCACTATTCGAGTCCGTCGTCGACGTGCTCCCGTTGCCTGCCGCGCCGCGCTCGGCGTCCCGGCGGTTGACGAGCTCGGCATCAGCCGTGCAGCGGACGGCGTCACGCTCGCGGTCTGCCGCGAGGCAGCGGCGGCGCTGTTCCCGACCACCATGTCGTCGTCGTCGCTCGGGCACGGCCCGGGGTGCATCTTGATGGCAGAGAATCGACAATCACAAGCACGTTTATGCAGTGGCTAAGCCTAGAACACAAGATCGCGCAAAGATCAAATGAAAATGACAGAGGAATCTGGATGAACACTTGAAGAAACCGACAGGGCGCCGGCTCCCCTTTTCACCTTGATAATTCAAATGTTCAGAGTGAATACAATCTTCACACAAGCGCTAACTCACGCCTAAGACGCTCCACTACTTATACCAGTAGTTACACACGCTTACAATTCGAAATTAGACACACACACACACACACTGATACACGCTGGCTGTCTGAACCGCTGCGTCGTGGGCGCGGTCACCCCTCGCCCCTTGCATAACCGTTCCCGCCAACTCTCCAGTTTGAATTCTGCTGCAGCTTTTGCCTCTCCGACTCGGCCACAGCGTGTCCCACTCCCTGGAACACATCATGCTTAACCAACATTCTCCCCCTTAAGCTTGATGTGTGCTCAGCTCGCGCACACCAAGCAGATGCCTCATCACAGCCAGCTTCACACCTGACAGTGCCTTCGTCAGTGCATCAGCCTTCTGTTCATTGGTGCCAACTCTCTTCACACACATTTCCCCATGCTCTACACACTCCCTGATAAAATGGTACTTGATCTCTATGTGTTTGCTTCGACCATGAAAGACAGGGTTCTTCATAAGAGCAATAGCTGAATTATTGTCGACATAAAGTGTCACCATCTTGGGCTTTGAGTCTGTCAGCTCACTCAACAAAGTCCTAAGCCACAATGCCTGCTTTGCTGCTTTTGTTGCTGCTCTAAATTCTGCCTCACAAGATGACAGTGACACCCTCTGTTCCTTGTGTGAACTCCAGGTTACCAAACTCTCATTCAGGTAGAAAGCCATACCTCCTGTGCTCCTTCTACCAACCAGATCACCACCAACATCACTATTAGAGTATCCCTCCAATACTTCATCAACCTTGGCTTGGGTATACACCAACCCAAACTCCAAGGTACCCTTGATGTACCTCATGATCTGTTTAACTGCATTCTTATGCATGACAGTAGGCTTCTCCATAAATCTGCGAGCCATTCCAACTGCATATGAGAGATCAGGTCTTGTGTGTAACAAGTACCTGAGACATCCCACAATCCTTCTGTATTCAGTGGCATCAACCTTTGCACCATCTTTGTCTGCATCAAGTTTAGCTCCAGGATCCATTGGGAACTTTGTGGAATTGCAATCTGCCATTCCAAACTGTGACAGAATCTTCTTAGCATATGTGGCTTGCTTAATTGTGATAAAATCTTCATGCTGATCAACCTCAACTCCCAGATAATATGACAACTTACCCAGGTCACTCATCTCAAACTGTGAGGTCATCTCTTGCTTGAATCTGACTATTTCAGAAGTTTCTCCTCCTGTCACAATTAAGTCATCAACATACACACCCAGAATCATTGTTGTCTTCCCAACACCCCTCCTGTATACAGCTGCCTCACTAGCACATTTCCTAAACCCAAGTTTCTTCAGACACTTATCAAGCTTTATGTTCCAAGCTCTTGGTGCTTGTCTCAAGCCATACAGAGCTTTGCTCAGTTTGAGAACCATTCTCTCCTTGCCCTTTTCAACATAACCTTCAGGCTGTGCATACATAAACTTCTTCCTCCAAATCTCCATTTAGGAAAGCTGTTTTGACATCAAGATGATGAACTTCCCAGCCTCTGTTTGCAGCTATTGCAAGTATCATTCTGATAGTATCTAATCTTGCTACAGGTGCAAACACTTCATCATAATCAACACCTTGCCTCTACACATACCCTTTGGCTACTATTCTTGCTTTGTGTTTCACAACTTCACCTTCAGAATTTCTCTTGAGCTTGTAAACCCATTTCAGCCCAATTGGTTTCTGACCAGGTGGCAATGTGGCAAGCTCCCATGTTCCATTCTTGCAAATTGATTGCATTTCATTATCCATGGCCTGCACCCACTCAGGATTTTGAACTGCATCCTTGAAACATGATGGTTCTTCCATGACTGACAGCAATGCTCCAATCTCAATTTCATCATCACCTTCTGATTCAGGCTCCAGTTCCACCACTGGTGCATTCTGATAGATATCTGTCAGGTTCTTGAATCTCTGAGGTCCATCAGGTGAATTTTCCCCTTCACCTTCTTCCATGTCCTCATCTTGCTCAGCTGAACCCTGAACAGAATTCTGTGGTGTTGCAGCTTCATTCCCTGTTGTCGGATTTTCGACAGATTGCGACTGCATTCCTCCAGCTGCTGACTCTGACCCTGCTGCTGCACTAGAGCCAAAACCACCACTCCATGATCCCCCTGAATCAACACTTTCATCATTAGACTGATCATTATCTCCATTGTTACCACCACTTCCCATGACAGTAACTTGAGGTATGAACTGACCATCCACACCATCTCTGACTTCCACAAAATTAGTGTTTTCTGCAGCATCCTAGCTCCACTTCCTTGTCTCCTCAAACACAACATCTCTGCTGACCACAATCCTATTGTTGCTTGGGTTGAACATTCTGTGAGCCTTGCTGCCTTCCTCTATGCCAAAATACACCATTGGCATGCTTCTATCCTCCAACTTCTTCAGATGAGGTGCTGCTGGTCTGTACAACCAAACATTCTCAGATGTCCCACATGAGGTCTCCTACCATTGATTGCTTCATATGGTGTTCTGTCCCCCATTGGTTTAGTTGGCAGTCTGTTCAATAAGTACACTGCATGTCTAACTACCTTAGCCCAAAATACACCTGGAATGCTCATGCTTTTCAGCAAAGCTCTAGCCATCTCCATTACACTCCTATTCTTCCTTTCAACAACACCATTTTGCTGTGGTGTATAAGGAGGTGTAAACTGATGTCTAATTCCTGCTTGTTCACACACATTCTGAAAAGCACCAGCTAGGAATTCCCCTCCTCTATCTGATCTCAAAGTTTTGATGGTATTTCCAGTACTATTCTCCATCTCTGCCTTGTACTTGACAAAGAAATCTACTGCTTGATCTTTTGACTTCAACATGTACACATTACACCATCTTGTACAATCATCAACAAGCAGCATAAAGTACTTATTACCACTAACAGATGCAGGAGTAATTGGACCACATAAGTCAACATGGACTAGTTCTAATTCTGCATCTGCCCTCCAGCTTGAAAACTGTGGAAATGGATGTCTAGTCTGTTTTGCAGCCAAACAGGACTGACAAACTTGCTCAGGGTGTTGAATCAAAGGTACCCCCCTACCATTTCTTTGTCTACTAACTTCTTGATAGACTGAAAATTAACATGTCCCAGTCTCCCATGCCATAACCAAGCATTATCGTGCAAGCAAGTTAACAGACACTTTGGCTCTACAGGATTAAGCTCAATTTTGTACAATCTATTTGTAGATCTCTGCACATTCATGATCAGCTTAAATGGGTTTTTCTCTGCAACAGTTATCTCATTTTCATCCATCACTACTCTTAATCCATTCTCAGTCAATTGCCCAAGACTAATCAGATTAGCTCTAAGTTTTGGAATGAAATAAACATTACCAAGTACCCACTGCTCCCCATTTCTTCCCTGAAACACTATTGAGCCCAAACCCTGAATATGAACACCTGACCCATCTCCAAACCGAACCTTACCAGTGACAGAAGAGTCAATCTCCTTGAACTTCTGACGATCACCAGTCATATGGTTGCTGGCACCGTTATCCAGGTACCATGTATCTCCTGTGGGCCCTCCATCCCCGGTGAAATGAAGCTCTGGCTGCATCTTGCCTTCATTCAGACTTGCACTTCTCTGAACTTTTTCTGATGAACACTGTCGAGCTTCAGCTGCTTCTGCATACAGCACTGCTGGCTCGACTTCTGCTCTGACATGATGAGCCTCCTCCTCCTTCTTCTTTTCACCAGGGCACCGATTGGCATAGTGCCCATACTGTTGGCATTTGAAACATTTGATGTGGCTTTTATCTCTTTTGCCACCATCAGTGTTCTCCTTGCTCGGATCTGACTGGCCACTGTGTCCCCCTCGACTGCCTCCCCGACCATGACCTCTTCCCCGGCCGCCGCCGTCCCGCGATCTACTGGACCCTTCTCCTCTAGTCTTCTTGCTTCGCGCCTCCCACTCTGCTTGTGTAAGTAGTGCCTGTGGGTCTGTCCTTGCACCAACTGCTCCCCGCTTGGTGCGCTCCTCAAATACCTTCAAGCATCCTACAGCCTAAGATTGGCATACCTCACCGACATTGAAGTCAGTTTCCCGGTATATGAATCAATGGACACATCCTCCTTCATCCTCAACCCGTCGAACTCGCTCATCAGTGTCTGCAGGCGCGCCTCCTTCACCCGCTCCTCGTCGACGAACCGCGCCTTCAACGAATCCCAGACCTCCTTCCCGGTCTTCTTCGTTGCGACTTGCATCAGCAAATCATCCGGCAGACACTGAAGTAGATGAGCCTTTGCGCTCCGATCTTTCACTTTGGCCGCTGCAACCGCCGCTGAGTCAGTCAACGTCTCCCCCGTCGGCTCCACCACCTCCCAGACTCCCTGGTGCTCCATGATGGCTTGAACACGAATGCTCCAGCTTGTGTAGTTCGTGGAGGTAAGCTGCGGATAAGGGATCCGCCCGCTCTCACCGCCACCACTCCCGCCACCGATCCGCTCACTCATGGTGCTGCTGGTGGTTACTCACGATGCGCAAGCGATTGATGGCTCTAATACCACATGATGGCAGAGAATCAACAATCACAAGCACGTTTATGCAGTGGCTAAGCCTAGAACACAAGATCGCGCAAAGATCAAATGAAAATGACAGAGGAATCTGGATGAACACTTGAAGAAACCGACAGGGCATCGGCTCCCTTTTCACCTTGATAATTCAAATGTTCAGAGTGAATACAACCTTCACACAAGCGCTAACTCACACCTAAGACGCTCCACTACTTATAACAGTAGTTACACACGCTTACAATTCGAACTTAGACACACACACACACATTGATACACGCTGGCTGTCTGAACCGCTGCGTCGTGGGCGCGGTCACCCCTCGCCCCTTGCATAACCGTTCCCGCCAACTCTCCAGTTTGAATTCTGCTGCAGCTTTTGCCTCTCCGACTCGGCCACAGTGTGTCCCACTCCCTGGAACACATCATGCTTAACCAACACATCTCCTCGTCCACCATGGTCATGCCGTCGAACCTGCCGCCCTTCACGGTGGCCGCCGCCATCTGGTCCGTCATCTGCACCATGTCCACGACGTACACGGCAGCTCGCCCGCATCGTCGACACGTCTTGCGGGCCATGCAGCGCCCCACGACGAGGCGCAGCTCCGTGGGCTGGTCGTGGTGCAGCAGCTCCTGCTTCGGCTCGCGGCCGACGTGTACGAGTGTGGGTGCCTCGACGACCGCCGCGTGCTCGGGGGCATCTCCTGTGGCTGGTGATCGATCATATGGCACGGCACGTGGAGGTACGGCGATGAATATGCATGCAAGAGGCTAGCTAGATGGCGAGACGAAGAAGCATATACGGGTGACACATGCATGGCGGGCCTTGGCAATTTTGTATGTAGTCCAAGGGGCTACATGCAAAATTGCCGCGTCCAAACTAGTGCACGTTCATCCAAAACCACTCACAAGGGCGGTTTGGGCCTCCGGTGAACCAGGAGGCAAGTTGAGGGGGCCGAATGACCATTTTCGAAGTCCAGTGGCCTGTTTGACACAGCGACTAAAGTCCAGGGGCCTGTTGTGCATTTCACTCAAAAAATATTTTCGGCTTGTCAACTGTTGCTATAGGCACTGGCTCGAGCAGAGGGGCAACCGGTCTGACCGCTGGGGGCCCATAGATCGAGCTGGGGCCCCAAGGCCTAATAACAATCAGCCCATCTTCACGGTTGCTGGTGTGTCGTACCTCTTTGTGAGTGAAGGAGCTATGAGACAGCAAAGTTCGTCTTTGCCTCGCTTTGTATTCTCACCTCGCCTAGTTGCCCTATCTTAGCCTTAGGGCTTCTATTCTCGTGCCACCGGCAGTGGCACACCGCCGCAACGGCGTGACAACGACGCAACACGCGAGCTAGCTGTGTGAGCGCCGGACACGATATCAGGGAGAAGACCCATAAAACTTTATTTGTGGAGAATCCATAAACATATGTTAAACAACCCAGAAACATATGTTGAAATAAATTATAAATAACTCTGAAAACCATGTTGAAACACCCATAAACATACGTTGAAATACCCTAAAAACATATGTTGAAACAAATCAGAAAAGCCTTATTTGTGAAGAATTCATAAACATATGTTGAAGCCTAGAAACATATATTGAAACAAATTCCAAACATATATTAATACACTATCTATGCACTGTAGTGATTTTTTTTACGTTCATTATCTTATTTGAAAAAGAAGAAAGAGAAAAAAAAAACACACGCTGGCACACACACGCACACACACACACGCACTGCACATACACACGGCTCCTTCGCCGACCACGACGCTGCCTCGCCCTGGAAGTCCATGAGCGTCGTCACCAGCTCCGAGCTCGTCATGACGGCCCGCGTGCCGGCCAGCTGCTCTGCGAGCCTCGGCGATGTCGTCTTCTCCGGCGGATGAGCCCAGCAGGCTGGCGTGCGTGTCCGCGCGCGACGCTCACCGGCACCGCCCTTCCGTGCGCGTCAGCATACCAGAGCAGCCCGCAGATGCCGGCCACCAGCGAGTTCCCTTCCTGCCGCGGTACACGCTATCGTGCGCCAGGTGCCACCGGACCTCCACGCTCACGGCGTTGTCATATATACATGGACTCGTCCATGGAGGAAGGCAGGTGGAGCAACCAGCCACGACACGGTGTACACCTCCATGAGACCATGAGGCACGCCCACGAACTTGCGGGCCTCGTATGTTGCCTTCTTCTACTCCTCGTGCACGCGAGGTCCTCCAGCGGCACGTCCGGCCGTGGCGACGGAGCCCAGTAGCACCAGGAGCCATGGAGGCATCTACAACAGATACGTGACAGAGAGGAAGCTAAGACGATGAGTCATAGGTGCGACGACGGCTGGCAGCTCACTCAGGGGTGTATTTGCACTAGATCAACTTGTGTCGACACCCGGTTGGACCCAAGTGAGATCCAAATAAAGATTAGACACTTAAATGATCGTTTTGTAAGTTTAGGGACCGGGATGACACATCAACGCAAGTTTAGGGACCGTTGATGTACTTTACTCTAAAATTAAAGGAAAATTAAAAAACAGATTCAAAGAAAAAGGCAAAGCAGCGCATGCGCCGAGTCCCCGGCGGTACCTGCCCCCATCCGTCTGGACGCACGGGCAGGACGATTACCGATTATCCAAACAAATTTTTATAAGTACAAAAACGTAAACTAGTCCCTTATATAGTTCAGAAGAGTCCCTTAAAAAAAATATAGTTCATAAGAAGATGTATTTTTGAGTAGTCAAACAATTTAAAATTTGATCAAATCTATATAAAAAACACAAACATTATGATAAAAATATATAATTAAATTATATGAAATATTTTTTAGTAAATAAATCTAGCTAGGGATATAAATATTAATACAATTATTTACTCTGTCCATTTTTTAAATTATAAATAGCTTTTATATTTTTTTGATACCTCTATTTTACTATGCATTTAGATATTACATGTGTCTAGATACAAAAGAATTTATATTTATTGATTAGAAAAAATCAAAACAACTTATAATTTAAAGTGAAGAGAGTACTTAGTTAAAGTTGACCTACTTTGACATACACGAGTATCAGAGGTCGTGCACAGGTGGGCACGTGGCAGCCCTGGGCGGTGGCCCACATACAGAGGAAACCGAAGTCAGCAAGGAAACCCTGGCCTATTTTTTAACTTTTTTAATAATGCAGACCTGTTTAAATTCGCTCTTACAGGGAGTCGAACCCAGGTCTGCTGGGTGCTACTTAAGTGCTCTAATCAGTAGGCTAGAGGCCCTTTCGCTGTGTAGAGAAACCTGGCCGCTAACATTAATAGAAAATGTAATGGGTAAACTATGAATTCCTTCACATCAGTGTTAATCGAACATTCAATATAATATTCTTTCCTAGCTCAAATTAGCAGTGAGGAGGGAGCACTCACCTATGTATCAGCATCGAGCTCAACCGGTAAGTGGAGAAGGAAGCAAATGGTTAAGAGGGATAAGAATTGGTGGGGTGAGGGTGCTCATTGTGGGATGAAGTAGAAGAGAGACGCTAAGTCTAGAAAGGCTCATCATTGACCCCAATTGAGGTGTGTGGTGGCCTTGCTTGTTAGGTGGCGAGCCGGTCCATAGGGCGGGACTCTAGTGGCAGTCCTCAAGGGCAGTGGTGCTCGGCAATGTTGGAGGTTGTCGAAGGGATTGAAAATGTAGGAAAGCTAGAACGCGAAGATGAAATCTTTAAAGGAATATGTTAGTTATATAGGGAGCGGCCTCACTGGCGTGTGAAAACAATAGCTACGATGTCCTAGATAGCATCACTTTCAGGTTGTCCCTAAAAAAACTTCATAGTAAGAATATAGCAACGTCTTCTCTCCAATGAAATTTGGTAAATACTATTTTACAGTAGGCATATGAAGTGTAGACATTTGTACAAGTGGCAAATAGTTAATCCCGAAAAACGAAAAAAGGCTAAACCAAGTTGATCCTAATGAAGTGTGCAGATGAGCCTTGATATCAAGATATATAAAACCACATGCCAAATGCCATGAAAGAAGAGGCGGTACTTATTGGTAACAAACATCGAAATTGACGTAAGCACCAGTTCTACCAACCTGAACTGCCCTTGGAAATAGCAAAACCAGACTTGCTTCGCATATGACCAAGTTAAGAATGCCCCTTTTATTACTCTGGTAGTGTGGTGTTGACATCAATTGTCAACTTAATTCTCTTCCCACTCCTTGCCTCACACGCGCGCACCGCTGTCGACAATGAACAAAGACTGGCTTCACTTCAATTTGTAAACACCAGCATATTAGTATCAATAGATCAAGGGAGTAGCAAGCAATAGACAGCTTCAGATCGGAGGAATCTTATAACAGAGGAATGTATGTTTAGTTACAGGATAACTTTGTTCATGTGATTTCTTAATTTCTTCCCCTCCCTTTTTTTTTTTTTTTGAGGGAAATTTCTTCCCCTCCCTCGTTGTCCAAACTTATATACATACTACATGGCTACGGCTCTGCTTCCAGCTGGCTACGTCTTCACATCCATTCTGGGCCTTGGACCCTCGAGTTGGCCCGGCGTGCCCTTGTGCTTCGCCTTGGCCGGGTTGGCCCATCATTGTAGCTGGTACCGCCATGCACATAGTCATATCGGTCGGCGCCAGTCCCAGCTGGTCCTGTTCTTGGGTTGCTAACATGATCATACGCACCAGTAGTTGGCAGTTTATGGCGGCAGATCGGGCACATATTGCTGATCCCTAACCACTTGGCGATGCAGAATGGATGGAATTTGTGCAGTAGTTGGCTTTGAAGATTATTAATTCTCACATGGCTAATTGCTTATGGAATGACTCTGAGGATAGTCACAAATACCACCTTGCTAACTGGTAGCTAGTCACTATGAGAAAGGAATTTGGGGGTCTTGGAATTCCTAGTCTTAGGGACTTGAACCTTAGCTTGCTGGCCTCCTGGCTGAAAAGGTATAATGCTGATAAAGATAAGCTCTAGAAAAAACTTATTGATTACAAGTATAAGACAATGAAACCTAACTTTTTTGTTACTAAAACTAGTGGAGCCTCCAGTTTCTTCAAAGGCTTCATGAAGGTTGTTCAGGCAGCCAAGTTGGGGTATAGATGGAAGGTAGGGAATGGCCAGAAGGTGAGATTCTGGGAGGACTTTTGGATAGGTTCTTCCAGTCTGGCCATTCAGTTTTGGCCCTTGTATAGAATAGTAAATGAGAAAGGAAAATCTTTAGCAGATCTATGGGATGGAGTAAATTTGAAGTGTACATTCAGGAGATGTGTTTCTCATGAATTATACAATGTCTGGTTAGAAGTTCGAAGTCTAGTTTCTTTAATTCAGCTGAATAATGAGGAAAATGAATTGATTTGGTAATTCACTAACTCTGGTGTCTATTCTTCCCAGACTTTATACAGGATCATTAATAACAGAGGAGTTAGTTATACTCATTTACCTGCTATGTGAAAACTTAAAATTCCACCAAGTGTGCATTGCTTTCTTTGGCTTGTAATGCACAATAGAACTTTGACTAGAGATAACCTGGCTAAAAGACAGGAAGTAGATGATAAAAGTTGCCTGTTCTGTCAGGAGGAAGAAACTGTACAACACCTTTTGTTTGACTGTGTTGTGGCTAAACTATGTTGGAAATACATATCTGATATCTTGGAGATTAGTGTAGGAACAAGTTTAGTTGATGTAGGTACTTTTTGGCTGAGTAATAAAAAGCACTGTGTTATTAATATGGTTTCCTATGTTGTTATGTGGTCAATCTGGAAGTAAAGAAACGATCTCTGTTTTCAGAATGCTTCTTGGAGGAGCATGGAAATGCTGTTATCCAGGATTGCTGGGACTTTACAAAGTTGGGTAATTCTATGCCCGGAGGGAGAGAGAGCTCGGTTGAAGACAGTCATTTGCAAGATCAGAAGGATACCAGACACTATGCTGTGGCTGCCGTATGTGAACTAAAGCATGCAATGAAGATGCGCAAGGGAGAAGCTGGAATTCTTCCTGGAAGCTCAGCGGTGAAGATGGACAAATTCAATGGCTTCAGGTCAGGGGATCCTTGCTGGAGGATGCTGGAAAGGTCCCTGCAGTAGCGGTGGTATGAAAAGGCTGATCTTCTTCGATGTTTCAAGCTGCCAAGTTGGAATGAACTCTTAGTTGTTTGAAGTTTGCTGGTAGGCAACCTGCTTTCCGTCCAGGTGGACAATCTGTGGAAGCTTAAAACTGCGCTGTAAACGATATTATAGTCCTTTGATTTTAATCAAATGGCCGGGGTCAGGCCCTAGAATTCAAAAAAAAAAATCATGGCATCACCCTGACCTGCCCACCATTCACAAACTCCTTTAAGCATATACTGCACTCACTGATGCCGTCGTCGTCATTCCCTCCGGCGGCGGCATGGAATGTTTCCTTCTCTAGACTAAGCATGGTGGCAGTGAACGACGCAGCAGGGACGACCGCGCCCAAGCCGCCGCCACCGCTCTGCGGTAGGGCGGCTAGCCATGGGTGGTATCGTCGTCGTCGGCCGGAGGAAGGCCTGCAGCTTGTCGGGCGGCCCGAAGCACTATGTGAGGTAAGGCCTCGGAGTACATGCGCTCGTCGTAGCGTGGTGCTTCTTGGTACGATAAGTTGATCACACGGAGATTGATGCAGCGGCGGAAATCGTCGAACAGCATGGGGTCACCGACAAATTCGCCGCTCACCACGTCGTGGTTGTCGTTGAGAAAGTTTATCGCGTTATTGAACCGGAGCGGCACCATCGTCGTAAGCCTGATCAGCAGCTCTCCCAAGTTGAACTGCTCCTTGTTCATTATCAAAACCATGGCCACTTCGTGTAGGCGTCGTTGGATTTGATCGACGTCGGCGACCGACGGAGGACGACCGTTCAAAATCGCGGCGGACATGGCGTCGATTGGTCGATCTCCCAGTTCGAAGCTCGATCTCGTCGTCGGCCTTAGTTGAAGAAGCCAAGCAACGCTGATGTTGGGTGATGGATGGCGACGGTGGTTCTTGGTCAGACGGACATCGTTCTCCCTAGTCCCTACCCTCCCTCTTGGTTGTGCAATGCGAGGCGGCCGGCGGCGTCGCTAGAGGATCGGACGAACGAACCCGTGACTGCGTTTGGACTAGTGACCTATAGCTATGTATATGGCCGGCCCGGCCGCATGTCTACTTCACTTCGTTTACGAAAAGGAAACGAATCCCCATTGTTGATTAATGCATTACTTTGTACTCCGAATTCCATATAGTGATCACGTGCATCGGAAGATGATGCTGTTTGACCGGCGGTTATTTTCTGCTCTTATTTTAAAGTAAAAAAAACGTAATAAACTACTCCCTTATTAGTCTTAGTTCATAAGAAAATAAGAAGATGTATAATTCTTACCTTGCAAGTAGTGAAATAATTCAAAGTTTGACCAAATCTACAACAAATACTAATATTTAGATTACACGAGTCATATAATTATATTCTTTTGTGAATATAGGGAAATACTGAGTAATGTTAGGGATTATTATCCCGCAGACGTCCAACAAAGGGCTAGTGCCTAGTGCCCCTCAATACCCTCCAATCCCCAACAGGAATGGTTGATTCAATGGAGCCTAAACTATTGGATGCTAGCCCCGTCGTTAATAATTGTTACTCCCTCCGTTCTAAATTGTAAGCCATTCCGAGAATCTTGAATAGTCAAATATTTTTAACTTTGACTAAATTTATATAATAAAAAATAACATTTACGACTCCAATTAAGTACCATTAGATTCTTCTTCACTTATATTTTTATTGTATATCTACTCAATGTTATAAATCATTATAGTTTTCTCTAAAATTTTAGTCAAACTTAAAAAATTTTGACTCTCCAAGATTTTTTGAATGACTTACAATTTGGAATGGAGGGAGTAGTTATCTAACTCTACCATGGCACACCTAGGCACCTTCCGGCGCTGTGTGCCAACCTCGCGTCGTCCACGTGTTGCTGCAAACAATCACGCACACTAGAACATTTCAAATCATCTCATGGGATGTCTAGAGAAACATGACTGTAACAACCCAAAAATTCGAACTACAATTTTTTTTTTCTAAATAAACCTATGTTTGATGCTTGTCATCTAGGCAACCCCACTAGTTGCATATAAAGTATCTATATTTAGTTATTAAGCATTGCGATGCAACAACATCACATGTGTCTTAATATAGTCCTCAAGCCACATGTGATTAGGACCCTAGGTAAACCTTCTGTACTTACGGATGAGAGTCCATGACCAACCATTCACTATAGTATACCCTAGTGATAGCCCCTATGTCATGAACCTAAACCCTAATGACCCTATGCTAGATTTAGTAGCAGTGTCACCAAGGTGTAATGTGTATACATGTACACCTACCCGTAGCATAAACCTTACAACCAACTACAGCCTAACTAGAGTTAGCTAGTGGATAGCATCATCAGACTAACCTGTGACTTAGTGACTTAACCCTATGCCCGTGACTCCACATAGGTGAGTATTGATCCTGAACCCTGAGCCATATTAGTAGAACTTATCCACACCAAGTGACTAACTACTTAACCTAGTTACCTAGAGACTAGTACACCATGCTAAACCATGGGAATACCTCTACCCTTGAGAGAGTAGTTGATTAACCACATACCTCGAAAATAGGAACAACCTACCTCGGCTGGACTAGTACTTAGCCACTCTAATGGATAAACCCCACTAGGCCACCATAGAGAGACAACCTACTATTATGCCAAGCAAGAGGAATATGCCCAAACCCCTATGAGCCTAGTGGACCACTACCATACATGTAGACGGTGGGTGTAATTAGTGAACTAAGACCATAGTCGACAACTCGAAACCTAATTACCTGACTAGTTAAACCTAGACCCATAACCATGCTAAAAGACTAAGCTTAGAACATGCCACAACTTAGATGACAACCAATGACTTAATAACCTAGTAAACCTAAAATAGAGCATCTAGTACCAACCCGAGAAGGAATGTTATGCTACCTAGAAACCTACCTGTGGTGACATATTGGATTCAACATAGCATTACACCTCATTACATCATGAGCTATTCATATTAGACAAGTTACACATGTCCCCCAATTAGGTACCACACCACTATAGCGAGGCACTGGTGAAACTCATGTTGGATCATTTACCTAATTAGGTATTACATCATTTGTGTCATTTGTAAAGGTATCACACTTGTGTTAAATAGTCAAGCATTCGTATATGCATAATATTAATATTCATGATTTGGAGTTTATTTGGATTTTTGTATGGATATATGAAATACTAATATTTATTCAAGACATTAACTAAAATATCAACCTATTACTCTAACTACAAATTCATAAACACATATGAATTCATTCATATAAGAAATAAATATATATGCAATGTTATTGGGGAATAATACCCTAACCTAACCCATGACCACCTAAGACCACCATACAACTACTATACATGTGACATGGTGTAGATTATACACAAGTCTATACTCAAAAATCAAAATAGAAAAAGAAAAGGAAAAGAAAACAAATAGGAAATGGCAAAGGCCATTTCGGCCTATGACTCTAGCCCAGCCCGCGAGCATCCATTCATTTTTCTTCCACCGGCCCAATAAGCGCAATCGGCCCAGCCTGCTACCCCTCCACTTTTCTTTTTCTTTTCTTTTCTCTCGGCCCAGCCCAGCGCCGGCCTTTCTTTCCCTTACACCGCGGCCCAGCCTTCTCCTTTCCCTTCTCTTCCCGCAGCCCAGCCAGCGACTTGGCCCAGAAGCCGCACAGCGGCCCACCAAGGCCGAAAGGCCACCCCGCTGCCACCCCTCTGCACTCGGTCGCCAACAGGAGGGCCCCGTCTATCATGGCTCACCCTGGGACTTCGTCGCCCTGCCCTACGCGACGACCACGCTGCTACACTCGCCGGCCGCATCGCGCGCGCGCTCGCGAGGACCGGGCTCCGCCCCGGCCCCTCCGCATCGCCGCTCACCCTCTGCACCGCGCCTACAAGAGCCCCCCGGGGGCCGGCTAGGGTTTCCACCAGCCGCCACCAGAGCTCCTCCGCCGCCGCCGCCAATATCCCCCGAGCGCCGCCGCCTCCGTGCCGTTGCTTGCGCTCGCCGTCGAGCCCGCGTCAACAGAAGACCTAGGTGAGCTGCCGCCGCCTCCCTGTTTTCCCCTCTCACCAGACACGCTGCCGCCGCCGCACCGCCGCATCGCCGCCGCTGCCACGCTGTGCAATACCACCGCCGCAGCCGCTGCTACATCGCAAGCGGCCGAGGGCCGCTGCCACGCCGCCACACCGCCGCTGCCGTCGTCGCGCTGCCGACGCCATGTCCATCCCGGCCGCAAGCGAGATCGGGAATTGGGGAAAGAAGGGAAGAAGAAGAGAAGGGGGGAGAGAGAGGCTGACGCGTGGCCCCCCCACCGGAGAGAGACAGATGGACATAGTCCACGTGAGCCAAGCCACCGGTCCTCGGGACCCGCTGAGCCGGTCCACCGTGGACCAGAGCCGGTGCACTAAAGCCCAGTGGAGGCTCAGGCCACGACGCGGCAGCGCCACAGGGTGACACGTGGCGGGCCCGGCCCGGCCCAGATCCGGCCCGCCAGGCCCAGGTCCGGCCCTACCAGGCCCACTCTCCTTGACTGGTCAGCGCTGACGTCAGCCGACCCCACTGCCACATCAGCATGGACCCGAAGTACACGTGGCCCACTCACAGGCCGCCACGTGTCACGCCCAGAAAAATCAAACCTTTTTCTTTTTCAGAATATTGTTTAAACTTCGGAAATTCATAACTAATTCGTACGAACTCCGAAAATTATGATTTTTATATGTAAATTCATCTAAAATCGAGCCCAATACAATGGAGTACTTTTTGAGTGCATTTGGATCTTTTTGTTGTTCATTCATTCTTTGTGTTCATCTATAGGGGTCGCTCGCGCGACCAATATGTCACGTTTCAGAGTCGGAGGAGGATCGGACTGACGACGACCGTGAGTACAGGGAGGAGCTAGGTCACGACTACTCCGAAGGTACCACATCCCACCCATTTCCGTAGATCCCATTACGCATGGCAAATAATAGAACTGCTAGTGCTTTACATTTCTGATGAATATAACTGCTGCTATAGGATTGCATGGTAGTATGTTATACACTTGATGGCCTTTACTTTGATTAACCTTTCACCCTGCTCACCCGCTGTTAGGATAGATGCACGCTTATTTATTTACTGTTATATTTACTCCACTACGTTATATCGACGATGTGATGATGGTGGTGAACCCCGGGAATGGTTTGGCTTGGAAGTCGGACCAGATGGATGTGTTGAACCTGGGGACTATGGTGAGGATATGGTGGTCTCGATCACCTATGTATCAGCATTGAGCTCAACAACTGCTAAGTGAGAAGAATAGGTGAGTGAGGGTGCTCACCATGGGATGAAGGAGAAGAGAGTTACCGGCTCAAGGAAAGCTAATCATTGACCCTAATTGAGGTGTGTAGTGGCATTGCTCATGAGTTGGCGAACCCCGGTCCATTGGGCGGCACACAAGTGGCAGTCCTCGATGGCAGTAGTGCTCAACAATGTCAGAGGTTGTCGAAGGGAGTGACAGCGGGAAGATGAAATCTTTGAAGGAGTATGTCGGTTATATAGGGAGCGGCTTCACTGCCGTGTGAAAACAATAGCTTGGATATGAACAGTAGACATTTGTAGAAGTGGCAAATAGTTAAATATCCCTAAAAACAAAAAAGGCTGAACCAAGTTAGAGGCTAATGATGTTGGCCAAGCAGAAGTGAGTAGAGTCCAGGCCATCACCATCACGTTGTGGGACCCCACTGAAGATTATGAGAATCAGCAAGGGCAAGATCATTGATGCAGAGGGCCTGTGTCGGCTGGATCATAGCCTTTTCTTTGCTGTACTCTTTGTTATGTCACGTTTAGTTTTACCTGCTCAGCATTTTTTTTCTAAACTTCTGAATGTTCTTAGATTCTCCATGAAAACTCTAAAACTCTGATGTGTTCCCATTGCTTTGCAATGGAAATGGGTTCTACCCTTGTTCGAAAAACAAAAGTTGAGGCTAATGAAGTTTGCAGAGATGAGCCTTGATATCACGATATATAAAGCCACATGTCATGAAAGAAGAGGCAGTGCTTACTGGTAACAAACACCGGAATTGAGGTATAAGCACCAGTTCTACCAAGCTGAGAGCTACCTTTGGTGCAGCAAAACCAAACTCGCTTCGCATATGAGTATATGACCAAGTTAAGAATACCCCTTTTATTGTGCTCTGGTGTTGACGACAATCGTCAACTTAGTTGTCTTCTCACTCCTTGCCTCACATGCGCGCATCGCCGCTGACAATGAACAAAGACTAGCTTCACTTCGATTTGTAAGCACTAGCATATAAAAACAATAGATCAAGAGGGAGTATAGCAAGGAAAAGGCAGGTTCAGATCGGATCTGAGAACATAGTTCATGTGATTTCTTAATTTCTTCCCGTCTCTCGCTGCCCAAACCTATACTATTAGGCTACAGCTCTGCTTCCAGCTAGTTACATCTTCACACCCATTGGCCTTGGACCCTCGTGTTGGACGCGCCCTTATGCTTCGCCTTGGCCCATCATCGTAGCTGGTCCCCGCGTTTGAGCTTCGAACCAAATCGCCACAAGCCTCATTCCCTCTTGCTACTCGAGGCGACTCAAACATTAGGCCCTCCAAATCAGCCCTACAGAGTCCAGCCTTTGCGGCTCCTCCTTTGGCCGGCGCTCGGCGGCCACTACCAACCACAAAGGCCACCAGACGCCCAGTGCCCCAACTAGGAGCCGCCTAAGCCCAGCGGGTAGGGGCCAGATCCTTAATGAGTTTTTATTTTTTGAAATGCTTTCTATGGCTCAAAATTTAGCCTCTCCTGATCTATTTTTTAATCCGTCACGAATACAGAGACTCTCTTAAAGTTGCTCTAGACCAAACTTACGTTCCAATGCCCTACGCCTATCATTATATCTCTACAGCCCCTACGCAAACTGGGACGCAATCCGTACTGTGCGTCTATCATTATAAAAAACATTCCTCTAGGTGGTGGTGCTGAGCACGTCTAGGGCAGGATATCAAGCCACCTCGGCTCATTAGTGGCTCGGCTCATTATAGCTCGACTTGTTGTGGCTCGACTTGTTATAGCTCGTTATACAAACGAGCCAGAAAGCTAGCTCGACTCGGCTCGTTAGTGGCTCAAGCTAGCTCGTTTTGCTTGTGAGCCAGGACACAAAAACATATACTCCCTCCATACTGGTAAAAAATGACGTTTAGGACAACATTTAGCATACCAAGGAGTGACTAACTAGGGTAGAATTTTCTTGTATACCTCTATTAAAAACAGTTGTGGCTACATTGTGTACGAGAAAGTTGGACAGCTCTATTGGCTAGAGCAGCAGTGGTGGAGAGAGTGGTGGCGGTGACGGTTGGATTCCCCCTAGCATCTCAATTTTTATTGGTTTTATAGCTTTTTGGACGGCTTTCATCCACATTTTGTTTGGCGGGGAGGATTACATGGCTGGAAGTAATTGCGTGTGGTGCTGGAATCGAAGAGGAAGGGTAATCATGTCTACAACAGGGGCTGCGGGGGCTAGGACGATGTTTTTTACGCAAACAAGTGGAGGGGCTAGAAAAACGGGTGAAGTCCCGATCGCGAAAAAAAAGTGGAGGGGCTAGGACGTCGTTTTTTTTCTCGATACGGAGGGAGTACATAGAGATGGTAATCGTAAATCTAAAAAACACAACGCATGCATATTTAAAATGAAATAAATAAAATATATATAAATTTTATAATGGAAATATAAGTATCCTATCATCCATGACTACGATCAATCATTATCTAGTGACTACAATCTTTATCTTGTTGGCTCGCTATGACTCGCGAGCAGCTTGCGAGCCAGTTCGAGCTGGCTCATTATACAACGAGTTGGCTCATTATATAAAAAGAGTCAAGCTCGTGTAAAGCCACTAACGAGCGAGTCGAGCGAGCTAGCGACGAGTTTTTCGTCCAGCCTTAGGCACGTCGTGAGGAAGCCGGACAATCTAAGATGAGCGAGGGACGCAATCCTTTGCTGACATGATCATATGGTTGGCAGTTCATGGCGGCAGAGTGGACACATATTGCTGACCCCCAACCACTTGGCGATGCAGTCCGGGTGGAAGCTATGCCCGCGACATGGACATGGCATCACGGTGACCTGTGCACCATCCACAAACTCGTCGAAGCAGATGCCACACTCCGAGATGGCGTCGCCATTAGCGGCGGCATGGAACGATTGCTTCTGCAGGCTACTCAAGGCGGTGGCAGATGCAGGGACCGCGCCGAAGCCTCCATTGCGGTAAGGGCTGGGCGGTCTCCTCCTCCTCGTCGTCGGCGTCAGCGGCGGCGGCAGGTGGAATAAGGCCTGCGGCCCGCTGGGCCGCCCGAAGCACCTCGAGTCGAAAGGCGTGAGAAACCACGTGCTCGTCGTAGCCGGCTCGTTGTAATGATCGTAAGCGGCGTAGATGGCCACGGATGGAGCGATGGAACTGTTCCAGCAGTGCGGGGTCGCCCACCGCGACGTCCAACAAGTCGTGGTCGTTGATAAGAACCCACATCGCGTCACCGGACTCGCGAGGCACCGTGGTAGCCCTAATCCTAAGCACGAGGATTGCCAAGCTGAGCTGCCCTTGGTCTCGCAAAACCAGGCTCGTTTGGCGGAGGTCTCGATAAAGGTCGGCGACGGCCGACGGGCCGACGCTCGCATTAACCGAGGCGATGACGGCGGACATGGCGTTACGGGATCGATGCGGCGTTGGTGGAGGACGAACGAACGCGTACGTGACTGCGTTTTGGTTTTGACTAGTGGCCTGCTAGCTATATAGATGGCCGGGGCCAGCCGTATGGATGTCGAGTTCAATTCGTTTAGGAAAAGGAAACGAATCGGGGTCACCATGACCACGTAGTACTCTCGTGGTTGTTAAGGACGTCCATTGCGTCACGGACCTGGGACGACCGCATCAAAAAGCCTAATAGGGTCTGCCAGCAAGCTGAGCAGCCCATGGTCTTGCAAAGCCAGAAACGCTTGGCGTAGGCGTCGTTGGAATTGATCGACGTGGTTATCGTCGGCAGCCGACGATGGACCGTTCACAGCCGAGGCGGCGGACATGGCGTCGATCTCCCAATTCCAAGCTCTCGTCGATCGGCCGGGCCAGCCTTAGTTGAAGAAGCCAAGCAATGTTAATGTTTTGGGTAGAACTAGCGATCGAACGTTCAGCTACAGAACGCGGCCCATCTAGTAGTTGAGGCCCAGTCCACACACATACACCCACACAGCCCAACCCGGCAACCCGCAACATTTCTTTCCTTGCATCCGACCTCCCCTGCCTCCGACAGACCACGCCGCCGCGGCACAGGATGCTGCCGCGCGGAACCGAGCTCGCCGCTGCGGCCACACCCTGAGGACGCCACCCCCACTAGCCCCACCACACGCCGACGAAACAACCACATCCTGGCCAGAAACATCGCCGCCTCCCTTGCTCCAATGTCCTCCTCAAAATCGCCCTCGACGACGAGAACCGGCGGCTGGAGCAGCCCCGTTGCCGGCGAGATCCCCTGAAACATCGTGGACTACCTGGTGCAGCGCCATTGACCACCGAGCACCCCGCAGCTGAAGCCAACCCTCGAGGCCGGGCAACCTGGTGAAGCTCCCTCACCTCCATAGATCCTCTGAAACATCATCGCCGCCTGCTGCAGAGCCCCCCTCACCGACGAGCAACACGCAGCTGGAGCATCCCCCGCCGCCGCGCTGCTCCAGTGAGGACCGAAACACCATGTCTCACCCTCATCTACTACTTGGGATTGAGTTTCTAGCTGGGAAACATCCCTATGCCCATCGTCCCCCCAGAATTGTTGGCCCTGATTTGTCTGAATTCTTCAATCAGACACATGGAGCAGCTGAGTCAAGCAGCGGATTAGATGCAAATGTCACAGCAGCTGACTCAAGCAGATTACCAGGAGGTGTTTCAGGCAGAAGTTTACCAGGCCAACAATTGGATGCAAATGTCAGAGCAGCTAGTTTGAGGAATCTACAAATCTCTGTCAATGACATCTCTGAGGTGAGATCTAGATCCCAGCTCCTTGTGACATGTGTTTGCAACAAATAGAAAAAAGGCGGATTGCCATTTTGCAAAAAAAGAAAAAGTAGAACATGAGAATAAAAGATTATGCAGTATGCAAAACGTAGCTTTAAGCAAGCATGTTATTGATCTTATAATGTATTTAACAATTTTAGTTGATCTAGATCATGGTTCGTAGTAGTGTCAGTTCAATGAAACAATGGAATATGCTCTATGAATGAAACATCTAAGTGTACTCACACACTTACTGCTATCGGAATACTGAAAATCCTCCAAGTAAAACATAGAATTGACTGCATTACTGTTCTGTATTTGCAGGGTTGTGAGTAGCAGCAACATCAGACTGGGGGTGGATGTTGGATTGCAACAGGGTGCAACGAGCTAAAACAACGGTGGTCGCAAGGTCATTGTTGCTGAGGTGAGAATGTTTTACTAGATGAAGCATTGTTTCGAAAAAAAATTTGTTTCAATAAAAAAAAAGGTATGCATATGTGTGCTTGACTAATACCTCTCTATTCAACATTGATACGCAAGGCCACGATGAAATCAGCCCCAATCACACCATATCCGACAACACAGCTGGTCAGGAAGAATGTGTGGATGTGGAAGGGGTAGAACAAGCGATCGAACGTTCTACTGTAGAATGCAGCCCATCTATGGAGACGACCATGGCGTCAGAGACTGCGACATCATGAAAAAGGGCAGAACAACTCGTGAAGGATTTGAAAGAATTGAATCAAACTCAGTTGAAGCTCTAGCATAGTGGGAAAAAAGTTCTTGATTTCCATTTATGATGTAATTTATATAGCATTTACAATATAATTACATGTTGCAACTGTATTTTAGATACATTGATGTATGTTTGAAGAAAAAAAACTCCTCAAAGGTGATATTGAAATGGTTGCATGGATGATACATTTTATATTAGGGGATGTTTATTGAAACAGGATGGTTAGTCGATGGTATTGAGTTGATTAAATGCAAAAACAACGAGGTTTTACATTTTGGAAAATGTGGATGAAACATCATTGCTTACACTTTTGTTACAACTGAGATAGCACAAATGAAACATATTAAAATGGGATAGGGGAGTGGTGAAACATCTAAAATCCTAATACTGAAACAATATGGTTTTTGAACTGTTACATGTGATAGAACAAAAATGAAACAACATGAATTCCCCACTTTTTAAAGTATTTTTTTTAAAAAAATTGTGAGACAAAGGTTCTAAGTCGACGCCACATAAAACCTAATCTGAGCCAACACTCTAAAAACGTAATCTCGATGACTTAAAATCTAATCTCATAATTCGCCATAAAAGGCACGATGAATCTGAAACACCATGCTTTTGTAAAAAAATATAAATTTTAACATCCTTGAGTGGTGAGATGATACAAAAACAAGAATTCAATTATGAAAGAACATAAAAATTGCACATCATTTTGAAGAAAATTTGGCATGATGTGGTTGAAATAACATGCTTGAACCATTGTTACCCCTGAGATGGTAAAGATGAAACAAACAGGAATTCCATTATGAAACAACATAAGAAAACTGCACGTCATATTGAAACACAAATTTGGCATGATGTGGCTGAAACAAGATGCTTTAGCCATTGTTACCCCCTGGGGTGGTAAGATGAAACATCACATGAATCCCATTATGAAACAACATAAGAAAACTGCACGTCATATTGAAACACAAATTTGGCATGATGTGGCTGAAACAAGATGCTTTAGCCATTGTTACCCCCTGGGGTAGTAAGATGAAACATCACATGAATCAAATACAGTTACATCAAACAGAAAAATCCATGCATAATTCTAAACAAAAGATTTGAGAGCATCACTTTTGTTATACCCACCAACATTCATCCATGGGATATTACAATAAAAAAGTGCAACTGACATAGCCAAATACAAAAAAAAAAAAAAAAAAGCGGTGACATAAACTTCCACGGTGTGTGGGAAGGCTCAACTCCATATATATTACAATGTAGGTGGAAATGTATTGTTGCATCAACAAAAGAACTGTGTGCACAGACCATGACGTTCGCACACTAGATAAAGCTGCCCTAATGAGACATTCTAGAAAAAAGCTATAGCAATGGCTTCTACACGATGTTCATGGCACAATCGTACATCTTCTCAAACTTGTCAACATTGATATGGTTGTGTTTGGAGTTGAGGAGAGCCGCAGCAGCACACTTCCTGAACTCTAGGACATGGTTTGGCCCCTGAAAAACATAAAAAAGACTAGACAATAAAAAAGAGATAAATAAGGAAGGAGATGATAGTAAATTTGATATAAAAGTACACATACTCTCGCAACTTGATATAAAATAGGACAGACTGCATAGTAATGTTACTGAAACATGGAAAACGATAAAAATGAAACAACCTGGGATCTACTGCTCAAACAGTAGTGAGCCTATTTTGAAACATTTCAAAAACAAAAAAGACATATCGTGCTGAAACACATAGTATTGTTGAAGATGAATCGTATTGCTATGCTAAACATAGAGTCCCATAGATAAAAATGGACAAAACATCCAATACTAAAAAGAAGTTAACAGTGGTATGAGTCAATCAAAACCACTTTGATTAACTATTAAAACACATGAAACATAATTTGAAACATTCTCCTAAGAATTTTTAGATGAAAGACCACTTAGTCAAGCTGTTATTGTAACAAACATATCCTTCTAAAACAGCACATTGCAAAAATGACACAAAAAAGCAAGAACAGATAAGTGTTTCGTGTTATGTGGGGGACAAACCTTGCTCTGTTGGGGCTGTACTTAGTTGGAGACTTCTTCTCAGAAGTGTTCCGTGCTTTGCTCGAGGAATCTTTAACTTCAGCAAAGGTCACCCTCTTTCTATGGACGACACGCTTCCAGCCACGACAAAGCCCTTTCTCTGCATTCGGGTCCATGAAATCGTCGTCGGACTTGGCCGGCGAGCCGTCCTTGTAAGGCAACGCATCCACCCCTGATCTGGTGTGCATTGCCAGAAAACAGCAGTGGGTGGACCTGGGAGGAGGGGGAGACAAAAATGTCAGCATGAACAACAACACAGCGCCCTACGAGCATGCCTCCAGGATTCGAATGGGTGTGCGGCGCACGGTGCAGGCGAGCGACGATGCAAAAATGAAGGCCGCTAGGGTTACAACGCTAGGGCGACCGCAAAAACCACCATGCCCGCGTAGGGCTTCGGGGTACAGCGCGCGCGTGGGCATGCCGCCGCGATTCGAACGGAGAGCGGCACGGTGGAGGCGAGCATCGCTGTAGATGAAGGCCACTACGGGTGTAGAGCTACGACGACCAGGAATGGGGGATCCATGGCGACATCGATGGGGGCATCATACCTGTGAAGGCCGTCGGTGTGGACGCGCGCTCACGGTGGATGTCCGGCGGGCTGCGATGACGCGGCGCAGTGGAAGGCGATCTCTTCCGGCGGAGCGGCGGCTGAATCGCCCCGCGACAAAGCCTCCGGCGAAGTGGCGTTCAATATCGCCCCCCACGACGAAGAATAATCGGCCGCGGCAGCGCGTCTGTCTGATTTGGGGGAAACAGCAGTGGGGGAAAAAGCCGTGTGGGAGAGTCAGTCTGGGCTGGAAGCTGGGCCTGCGGGGTGAAAGGCCCATGGACGATTTGTTACCGTTCAACGGTAGAACGTATACTTGCGAGCATTACCGTAATGTTTTTGACCGAAGGAAACAATGTTATTGTTGCGCGGTGGATGGTGATGTTTACGGCGGTTGTTTAGACGACGGACATCGGTTCTTACTCCGGTCTCTAGGACTAGGCCCATGTTTTCCAACTGGGCCGAGCACGCTGGGCCGGCCCGAGCACGGCACTAGGAAGCACGGCCCATGCACAGCCCGGCCCAGCTGCCATCGTGCCCGTGCCACTGGGCCGCCAATCCGGCCCGTGGGCCAAGCACGGGCATGGCACGGAAAAGGCCTGGCCCGATGGTGGCCCGTATAATCTTGTTCGTTGGATTCATTTGGAGTATTTCTGGCTGTTGGATTCACTTTAACCTAGGTATAAAAACAACTACTTCCTCATTCTTTCCTTCCGGCCGTCATTTTCATTCACCCGCTACTTCCTCGTGTGTTGTTCCTCTCTTCATCTCCCTTCTCTCGCTCTCGCATGCGCATGCGAGGCCTTCTCCGTGGAGGCGCGCAGCCAGCCTTGCCTGCTTGCGAAGCTGGCGGCGGCGTCCCCGTCCGCGTCCCTGGCACATCTCGTCCTCAAGGCGAGCCTACGACGGCCGGGGCGCGCCCCCACGGCGACGATGCTTGGCCGGGACACATCCCCACGGCGGCGACGCGTTTCCGACCTCCTCGCGTGGCGGCGGCGCGTCTCCAACCTCCTCTCAGCGGTGGCTCAACGGCGACGGGCCAGCACGGGCACGGTGGGCTGCCGTGCTCATCGGCACGGCACGGCACAGCTGAGCCCCCATAGGGCCGTGCCTGGGCCACGACCTCGGCACGCCGGCACTATGAGGCACGGCACGCCGTGCCGCATAGTGCCGTGCCTCGCCGTGCCGTGCCTCATCGTGCTCGTGCCCGTGCACTACCGGAGACCGAGGCTTTTCCGATGGCGGCAGAATTTGCCGATGGCCAAGGAATAAGCCATCGGCAAACAGGCCGATTTGCCGATGGCAAAGTAACGCCATCGGAAAACCTATTATTGCCGATGGCCGGACCATCGGCGAAAAACGCCCATCGGCAACTGGCTAGTTTGCCGATGGCCGGGCCTTCGGCGAACAAAAGCCATCGGCCACGAATTTTGCCGATGGCCGGGCCATCGGCACATTTCCACCATCGGCAAAATTTGCCGGGAGCGGACGGCGGCGACGCCGTCACTTTTGCCGATGGCGGCCGCCGTTAGGCCATCGGCAAACCGACTCCTTTGCCGATGGCCGCGGCCAACGGCACACCATGGCCACGTGGCTGCACGGGGAGCGCCCGGGCCCACCTTAGTTGCCGATGGCCGGCCATCGGCATAGACTATTTGCCGATGGCTTTCCAAGGCCATCGGCAAACAATCTTTTTTTTTTGTTTTTCCTTCCCAATTTTTTTAAATGGTGTCTTCCAACCTCACATACAACCCACCTCCAAAGTTTGGGACAATTTTGAATTTTTAGCTATATTTGGTGAATTATTTTGGTTTCTTTGAATTTTTCCCGCACCTCAAAATTTAAACTGCAGGTACATGAAATAATGCATACTTTTGATTCGAAAAATGATATTCATGATTCTTGGAGTATGTTGAGGCCATATCCAGGAGCTGGCATGAAATTACGACCCTGTTGGCCTCGTAACATGGGTAGTAACGTCTTAGGGAAAGTGTTTTAAAATTCTATAAAATCCAAACGGTGTCCGAAATTGACGAAACTTGACGAGTTGTCTCGCCATCGCATGTGTAGTGTGTCATAAAAATTTCAAAAAGTTTTGAGCAGGTTGTGACGTCGGATGGTCAAAACCCGGACATCTCCACATGTGATCAGTGATCACATGTGGAGATGTCTGGGTTTTGACCATCCGACGTCACAACCTGCTCGAAACTTTTTGAAATTTTTACCACACACTACACATGCGATGGCGAGACAACTCGTCAAGTTTTGTCAATTTCGGACTTCGTTTGGATTTTATAGAATTTAAAAACACTTCCCGCGCACGTCACTACCCATGTTACGAGGCCAACAGGTCGTAATTTCATGCGAGGTCCCGGATATGGCCTCAACATACTCCGAGAATCATGAATATCATTTTTCGAATCAAAAGTGTGCATTATTTCATGTACCTGCGGTTCAAATTTTGAGGTGCGGGAAAAATTCAAAGAAACCGAAATAATTCACCAAATATAGCTAAAAAATTCAAAATTGTCCCAGCTGGATGTGTTTAGTATAGAAACCCACCAGAAAAAATTGGGAAGAAAAAAACAAAAAAAATTCCAATTTTGCCGACGGCCTCGGAAGCCGTCGGCAAAATTATTTGTCGATGGCCGGCCATCGGCTAACATGGTGGGCCCGAGCGGCTCGAGCTGCCACGTGGCTCTTTGTTGCCGATGGCTCCGGCCATCGGCAAATTCGGTTTCATAATAAAATAAAAAACCGCCGGCCCCCCCGCCGCCCCCAAACCCTATCCCCATCTCGCGCCGACACCGCGCGCCGCTCGCCGCCCGGCCCCGCGCCGCCATTCCGCCGGCACCGCCCCTCGCCGCCGCCCGCCGCAACTCCCCGCCGGCGCCACTCCCCGCCTCCGCCGCCACCGCCACTCGCCGCCGCCCGCCCCGCCGCGCATTCCCGCCGCCACCGCCGCTCGCCACCGCCGCTCCGCGCCTCCGCCGCCGCCGCGACTCCCGGCGGCGCGCTCCCAACCACCGCGCCGCCGCAGTGCACCGCCGCCCCCCCGCCGCCCCAAGCCCCGCGCGCTGTCCCAAGCCCCGCCAGCTCGGCGCCGCCCCAAGGCCGGCCATAGCAGTAGGGTAGGAGGAGAAGAAAAGAAGGGAAGGGGAGAAGGAGGAGGAGGAAGAAGGAGAGCAGGAAGAAGAGAAGGGGAGGAGGAAGAAGGAGGAGGAGAGGAAGGAGAAGGGAGGAGGAAGAAGGAGGAGGAGAGGAAGGAGAAGGAAGGAGGAGGAGGAGGAGGAGGAGAAGGAGGAAGAAGAAGAAGGAGAAGGTTCGTTGTTCGTCCACGTTCGTCCGCGTCGTCGACGCCATATCGTGACTAGGTATATCACCATTCTCTCATTGACGACGGCCTTCGTGCTGCTCTAGTCATCGGCATTCGTGCCGCTCTAGTCATCGGCCTTCGTGCCATTGTGATTGTCGGCCTTCGTGCCGTTGTTTGTGGATGTCGGCCTTCGTGCCGTTCCTTTTGCAGGTTTTCGAAACCTCCCCATGCAGGGGAGGTTCTACCGAAATTTTTAACTTATAGTCTTATTTTTTTTGTTTTGTTTTGCGAATCGGCCCGTGGGAGGTGAGTTGGAGGACACCGTTCTTCTTCGTTGGCGTTGCGGTTCGCGACTTCTCCGGCCCCCTAGGTATAACCCCTCTATCCGTATCATGGTCTTAGCTAGGTCACATAACCGAGTTAGGCGTCTCCCCGTCCGAGCGATTCGCGGTCGTTGGTATGCGGATCGGTGCATATCTGCGACGGTTTCTCTTTCGGATTGTCCACGTTTTTGGACAGCCCGAGGATGCGTAGATGGGTTAGCTTCCATGTTACGCCCCCCCGGAGTCGGAGTTTCGTCGGCCCGTCCCCGTTGTTCTCCGGATACGCACTCTCCCCGTCGGGACGTGTATCGGGAGAACGGCGGGAGGTGCTTGCCGAAATTCCGTCTCGGACGGGAGCGAGCATGGAAGCTAACCTCATCTACGCATCCTCGGTGGGATTAGGACCTATCCTTCACCTAGTAGATGGTAGGAACGCCTTGTAGATGCGAGATGTTGGTCTTATTACTCGCTTACGTTGGCGCATGACAGAGGATGGCTGACCGTGAGTGGATGTACACGGGATTCAAAGACGGGACCAATGAATGGGTTAAGGGGACCGGGGACTTCTGGAGAAGGCATTTGGCCCGGCTTCTAAAGGGGCGATTCGGGTGTTTTGTCCCCGTAGCAAGTGTAAGAACCGAGACAAGAAAAGAGCAACGGCGAGATGAGGAATGATATTTGGGCGAACGGGTATGTTCCAAACTATACCCGCCGGATCCTCCATGGGGAACCCCAACGGGTTACGGAGGCGGTGGTGAGACCGGACCTCGAGGGGTTTGATCAAGATGCCGGAATGGCGGACTTGCTTGAAGACGTTGAAGCCGTTCAAGGATTGGAGGTGGTGGAAGAAGATCCGGAGGCGACCGCAAAGGCGTACTATGACATGATGGAGGCGGCAAAGGAGCCCCTTCACGACAAGACCCGCATTTCTATACTTGGATGCCATTTCACGCCTAATTGGGTTGAAGTCGTCCACTGGGCATCGGTCGGGAAGGTTTTGATCTCGTGTTGGCAAGCTTGTTGGCGGGCTGCTTCCGGAGGAGCACCGCCCGCCAAAAAACACGACCGAGTCACGAAGCTCCTTTGTGCACTCAAGATGCCTTATCGCCCGATCCAAGCTTGTAAGAACGGGTGTGTCCTGTTCGGGAGACCACGAGGCGGCAACACACTTTGTCCGGAGTGCAAAGCCTCTAGGTACGTGGAGGTAGAAGGCGGTGATGGCACTAAGAAACAGATCTAAGATCCCCGAGATGGTCATACGACACCTTCCGGTACTACCGAGGCTGCAACGGCAGTACATGACGAGAGGAGTCCGCGAAACAAATGACTTGGCACAAGAATGGCAAAAGATACGGTGATAAGATGCAAGCACCCGGCGGATGGTGATGCATGGAAGCACTTTGATACCATGAATCCTCGCATGGCCGAGGAGGCTCGAAATGTACGCGTAGCGCTGGCAACAGATGGGTTCAACCCGTTTGGAATGATGGCGGCCCCGTACACTTGTTGGCCTGTGTTTGTGATCCCCCTCAATCTTCCCCCGGCGTCATGTTCGACCCCAGAACGTGTTCTTGACGCTGATAATACCTGGACACCCGGGCAACAAAATGGTTGTGTTCATGCAGCCAGTGTGGGATGAATTGCAAAAAGCTTGGGATGAGGGGGTGCTGACGTATGACCGAGCTACGAAGACGAACTTCACGATGCATGTGTGGTACCAGTACTCAATGCATGACTTCCTGGCGTATGGCTTGTTCAGCGCGTGGTGTGTTCACGGGAAGTTCCCTTGCCCAACATGCAAGGCAGATGTGATGTTCACCTGGCTGGCCAAGGGTGGCAAGTATTCTTCTTTCGACAAACATCGTCAATTCCTAAAGGAGGACGATCCACTGAGACTTGATAAAAAGCACTTCACGAAAGGTGTTCAAGTCACCGGCCCCATCCCTAAGGAAAAGAGCCCAGTGACATCCTTGCACGAGATAGAGGCTCTCGAAATTGATGACAATGGTGGTTTCAAAGGATATGGTACCGACCACATGTGGACTCATATATCGGGCTTGACTAGGCTCCCCTACTACAAGCACCTTCTTCTTCCACACAACATCGATGTAATGCACACGAAAAGAATATCGCCGAGGCACTTTGGGGAACACTCCGGACATTGGCAAGAAGTCAAAGGACAATGTTAAGGCTAGATCTGGACATTGAAATGATTTGCGATAGACCAAATCTAGTGATGAAGACCCTGCGTCGGGCAAGAGATGGAAGAAGGGCCCGGCCGATTACATCCGAAAAGGCCGCATAGGAAGGAAGCACTGGAGTGGTTGTCGAAGCTAAGGTTCCCGATGGGTATGCGGCGAATCGAGCCGGGAGTGAACTTGCTGACTGGCAAAGTCTTAGGGATGAAGAGTCATGACTTCCACATCTGGATTGAGCGGCTCCTTCCTGCGATGACCCGGGGATACCTACCCGAGCCGGTGTGGCGCGTCCTGGCAGAGTTGAGCTTTTTCTTCCGCCAGCTTTGTTCCAAGGAGTTGTCTCGGGACGTTTGTCTTGAACTGGAGGAGGCTGCACCTAAGTTGCTCTGCAAGTTGGAGATGATATTTCCACCGGGCTTCTTCCTGTCCATGCAGCATATGATTTTGCACCTACCAAGGGAGGCACGGTTGGGGGGGCCCGTGCAGCACCGTTGGTGCTATCCAATCGAGAGGTGTCTAAAGCTTCTTCGGAAAAAGTGTAAAAATAAAGCCAAAATTGAGGCTTCGTGGCGAGGCATTCATTCGGAGGAAGTGTCCACATGCACACGGGCGTACTATACCGAGAAACTTACGAGACCACGAGATCCAATCCATCGTTACAACATCGACGAGAATTCATGCACTCTCGGCCTTTTCGGAGGGGATCTTGGAAGAGCGGGGAGCGGGGACCCCTCGTTACTTGCGGCATGATGAGTGGCACACTATCATGATGTACTTGTTGTTGAACCTTGAGGAAACGATTGATTATCAAGAGTAAGTTCTCGATGAGCTTGTTCCATACGTCGCCACTATCCTCCACCTATTGATCCGACCCCCTCTTGTCTATTGTTTCTCCAGGGACTTTATTAATGAACACTGGAGCTGCAGTAGGGCTCCTACCGAGGATGAGAAAGACCATCTTCTCAGACATAATACGCCCGATTTTGTCAATTGGTTCAGCAAAAAGGTAACTATCTACCTAACCTCGATTCCACTTTGCTCCTATGAGCGATTAACTTAACTATCCACCCGTCCTAACCGTGCGGGCTAATTGTGATGCGGAAATGAGTCCCGCATTGAGATGTGTGGGCCAAACCTTCGATCGACATGTCAAGTCATTCGACGTTTATGACGTGAATGGCTATCGGTTTCGCACGAGAAGCTACGAAGAGAAACGGGGCAATCTAAAAACCACGTGCACCGGAGTTCGGACTCCGGCACGGATGGGAAGGACTATTACGGCATAGTCGAACAGATATTGGAGCTTGACTTTGGCAAGTTCCTAGGTTGTAAGCTTTGTGATGTTCAAATGCCATTGGTTCGATCCCCGGTCACAAAAAAGGACCTTAAGATTGGGCAAGTCGAAATCCGACGGGATTCCAAATATGGAGGAGACGATGTCTATATTGTTGCTAACCGAGACGCCAAGCAAGTCTATTACCTCCCATGGGCAAACCCCGAATGACAAGCGCCTTGCGGGTTGGAGCCTTGTGCGGTTCGTATCGCCACGCGGTAAAGCGGCGGTCCCGAACGATGATGATTACAACTTTGACCCAAGGGCGAGATGAGTTCTATCAACCCGAGGGGCTAGAAGATAAGTTGGAGATAGACATTGATTCGTTGATGAGTATGGAAGTAAACAACGACATCGATGAGGACGAGGGTGATGAGGTGCACAATGCCGAGGACTTAAGAATCCTAGATGCACAGCGAGACGCGACGCGATGTAGAAGTTGGGGAACATGTAGCGCCTAATGATGAGGACTTAAGAGAGCTCGACAATATTGATAGTGATGACGACGATGCGATGACGAGGATGAGCGCTCGCCAGCAATATTGCCGTTTGCGGAGATAGTTTCTAATCCATGTAATATTGATACTGTTATTTATATTACCTTACATTTATGTTTTCTTTACAAGTACTTGCAATCTACTAATACTAACTGTTTTAATCTTTGTCATTGCAGGCACTCGACAAAATGCCAGGCGGAGGACGGTCGCGCCGACAGAACGTCAGGTCCAAGTACATGCACCTCGGGCCCCAGCAGGACCACGTGGAGGCCGGCCACCACGAGAAGCACGTGGAGGCCGGCAACCACGAGGAGGAGGACGACGAGGAGCTTGAGGTGGAGCCGTCGACCAGCAGGGGTGGGAGTCGGCGAATATATGTGATGAATGTTGTATATATTGCTTGTGATATCATGCTCGTGATTAAATGTGCTGGGAATGGAAGAAAACAGGGAAAAAAAGGGAAAAAAATTCCCAGATTTGCCGATGGCCAGCCATCGGCAAACCTGGGGAATTTGGCCCAGCGAACCCCAGGTTTGCCGATGGCCGAGGCCATCGGCAAACTGACCATAAATTTGCCGATGGCCGCGGCCATCGGCAAAAAAAATCGGGAAATGATTTTCTTAAAACAAAAAAAAATAAGCCGACGGCCGTGGCCATCGGAAAACATAATTGTTTGCCGATGGCCACGTGGCGTCAGCCATCGGCAAACCGGCCGTCACCGACGGGGCGGGCGGCCGACGTGGCGGGGGATTGCCGATGGGGGCCACGGCCATCGGAAAAGTTTGCCGATGGCTTATACTTTTCCCATCGGCAAAAAAATGTTTTCCGATGGAAATATTGCCGATGGGAGATTGCCGATGGCCACGTCACTTTGCCATCGGCAATCTATTTTCCGATGGCATATATGGGTTTGCCGATGGCTTGAAGCCATCGGCAAAAGCTGTGGATCCGGTAGTGGTGTCGTGCTGTGCCGCCCGTTTGGAAAACTTTAGACTAGGCTCTACCTGCCTCTTGGCTGTGCACGTGGGGCGGCAGCGTTACGGGAGGATCGGACACGAACGAACGCGCGTGACGGCGTTTTGGACTACTAGTAGCCTAGCTAGATTTGTCGGCGGCCCGGCCCGACCGTATGGATGTCGGTTTCAAACTTTCAATTCGTTTCAGTAAATAAGGGAAACAAATTCCCCTACTAATGCAGTTCATTTGGAGTCCGAACAACAAGATACCAGAATCAAGAGTCATGGAGTTCTTCGCATGGATTGTCGCCCGCCAAAAGCCGTCGGTAAAGTGAAGACCATCACTTGCACATATTGCTCAAGCGCTAAGAACTATATATGCACACCACAGATAGCACCTGCCGACATGAACTTTGACAAACTAGGTTACTATACTAAAGCAAAGACTAGATTTACTTCACTGACGAAAATATATATACACAAACACTGGACATATCATGACGGCAGAGATGGCACAACACCTACTATAGAAAAGATTTTAAGGAACAGGTAAAGGCCGGGGTAGGGATGAAAATAAAAATAATAATGATAATCTCCGATTTTCTGAAATCGTTTTCAAGTTTTTTTTCCGATTTTTAGACTTAAATGGAAATGGTAGCGGTAACCGAATAAACGAAAACGATAACGGTAAAATTAAACGGAAACGAAAGTGAAAATGATTTTGCCCTCTTCCGACCGTTTACAAAGATTTCCGCATTTAGCCGGTAATTTACCGGTGGTAATTACCGATACAACACATGCTTTAAGAGTTTGGTCCAATTGGCCCATATAAGCATGCCCATCATACCATCCAATTGCACACATGAGCACATAAGGTATTTTTTTAAAGAAATTATTAGGCAAGTATTTTATGCCATTAGAAACAAGAAGTTAATCGGGCAATCAGGCAACAATTATGTACTGGATCAAGCACCAGTACCATGTCTAGCTAGTCAGACAGTCACCACATACATATGCACATTTATCTCTAGGAAACCTATAACCCCCACAAGAGAAGGAACTCTAATAATTCATGTCTTTATAACTACGCTATGTCAAGTCAATTTAAAACCTGTGACTTTATATTATTTTCATATGAGATAGTGTAGGGTCGAGATGGACTAGAGGGGGTGAATAGTCCTTTCTTAAACTTTTCGCACCGGCTAACCGAAACAATTACGAAAATAAAACTAACGGTCTAGCCAAGACTTCACCCCACTAACTAATACTCTAGTAGCACCTTGTAAAAGAACCTAAACAAGAAAGCAAGGTGCTAAACTAGCTAGTGCTCTCCTAGTTAATTTTAGTTTGCAAGGTCACACAAACCTAAGCAACTAGTACTTTGTGAAACCGGGGAGCACCTACACAATTCTAATGAGCAAGAGCACAAAACCAATCCTAAGCTCACTAGATGCTCAAGGACAAGGCTACACAAGCTGAACCCAAGAGCGCAATTTACTTAACTACACAAGCTAAGCAAAGCACTTACACTACTTCTAGCTACACAAGCAAGAAGGTGCTCAACTAGCTACACAAGCAAAAAAGCACAAGAGCAACTACTCAAGCCAAGTATGAAAGTAAGAATGTAAATACAAACTTGAGCTAGAGGGGATGCAAACCACCGTGAAGAGTGGACACAAGATGTCACGGCGATGGCCAATCACCGGGCGTAGAAGCCAATCACCTACAAACAAGCACAAGGAGGTCGAAGCCTCGGCAATCACAAATCGACACACGATTTTTCCCCTGGTTCACTTGGTCGCCACCAAGCTACGTCCAGTTGTGGCGATACACCTACTTGGTGATGAGATGCCCGCTCAAGTTGGCTCACTGCCAACAACCCCCACGGGGAGCCGCACCTCCAATCCACACAAGACCAGGATTCTCCAAGCCACGCTCAACTAGAGTAGCCAATTCGCGAACTCCCGCGGGAAAGGCTCAAGAACCCCTCACAATCTCTTCTCCGGAGCACCGCACAATCTCCTTGCGTGCTTCGACGGAGTCTCAATCCACCAACCATCTAGGTGATGGCAATCACCAATAGTAACAAGAAATCTCCAATTACAATCACCACCTAGTGCCATAAATATGAATCACAAATGCATATGCACTAGGTCCCAATCGCCTCTCAAATTAGCCCTAGGCTTGAGATGAAACACAAAGGGAAAATGTGGATCTTGAAGCTCTCATCCACACCAGCATATGGCTTCCACTCTCTCTCGAAAATTTCAGCTCAAATTATGGAGAGAAGAGAGGAAAAAGATGAACCCTAAAACACTCAAGAAATGGGGAGGGAGAAGCTCACTGTGTTCTATTCCTTAGGAAAAAGCCACCAGCAGAGAGGGCAGCGCTGGCTCTTATGCCTGCCTGGCCAACGGCGCTGGCCCACCAACGGTCGAGAGCACCACTCCCACTGCTTCTCCAACGGCAGGAAGACCAGCACGGGAGCCGCTCCTCTGTCTCGAAGAACGGCGGCGTCATCTGTCCACGTGAAGCAAAGCAGCCAGGCCCCTCCTTCTCTTCGTAATGAATCAAGGCCACCAGCAGCAAGCCAAGCAACCGCGGCCCAGCTTGCCAATACGCTTGCACGGCCCAGCAGCAACAACGAAGCAACAGCAGCCCAGCAAGCACAAGCACAGCAGCAGTCGACCGGCCTCTCAGGCACAGCATGCAACCACGCAACTTCCAGGAAGATGCTTCATTTACTTAAATTAGATATGGACCCCTCATGTCTCTTCCCTTCGGCAAAACATAAGCTCGAAATAAATCATGCATGAGGCCATGCAAAAAGATGCGGCTCCTCTCCATCCAAAAACAGACGCCACACTTGCAAGGCTACTGCCATATCCTTAATTAGGAAATGCCGTGGGTCCCACACCATGATTAGCAAAGCACTTCAGCTAAGCCGGCCTCTTCTTCTTTTCATACATAATGAACCAGCAGCAGCAGCAGCATGCAACACGAGCAGCCCCGCAGCGGCTCTCAGCGGCCAGCGAGCAATCAGCAGTCCAGGCGGCCCAGCAACACGATCTGCTGCAACCCAGCAAGCATAGCAGTGGCGCCAGTGGCCCAGCTGCACTTGCGACGGGTCGGCCCAAAGAGCAAACAAGGTCAGCAGCAGCTCTGTGCAGGAGAAATTCCGGTTCAGCTCAACAAAATTCCGTGCCTGTCTATTTCTAGCAGCTGCACCTCTTTGGAATTTCTTGTTGAGGCAGTACAATTGCCAACAAGACCTTCTCTGTCACACCTTTCAACTTCTCCTTTTTCATATATTTCCAAGTGCCATCTCTTCCAAATATACTAAACCAAATATACCACTTGAGATAACAAATCTTCATGTTATCTTTAGGATTTTCTCAACCATTTCATCAAGCCACTAAACCCCAAATATATATGCAAATACAAATCATTTTAGTGGCACTAGATAATCGATGCAATTAAAGACTTCCCCTCTTTATAGTACGGTTACCAATCCTAAATCCGGTCATAAACTTCTCTACTCAACCTTAGACCGGCAAAATGAAATGCCTTACAAATATACCTTTGCCTTGCGCATTCCATTCCATATCCGATAATGTCGATGCAACACATGCACCAACAAATCAAGAATGATATGATCCACTCCATATCATCACATGATCGTATTGGTCCATCGATCTTGACGTCACTTGCTCTTCACCGTTGCGTTGGTCCATCGGCGCCGAGTTATCTCTCAACTTGCCCTTCACACTTGCAACCAGTCCGTCGAGCCAAGTCTTGTCTTGATCTTCTCCACCTTGATCAAATGACTCCATGTCATGTCACATATTGAATTAAGCTCCTTCATGACACCATTAAATGTGGACTAATAACCTGTGTATCTCATCATAACCACATATTAGTCCATCCTAGGTTGTCACTCAATTACCAAAACCAAACAAGGACCTTTCAGATAGGTGGAACGAGTTATATGATGACTCTTCTCATGTTCTATCATTTGTATGTTTATCGTTTTTTAGATATCGTTCTCATTAATTTCGACCGTCATCGATGTATTTTCCGATCGACTACTATCATTTTCGAAATTACCGAAATACCAGCGTCGTATTCGTTTCCGATAATGTCGTATCGATTTCGTTTTCATGAAAACAATGTGAAAGTGAAAGTGGTTTGGCCTCCTACCGATCGTTTCCGACCGTTTTCATCCCTAGGCCGGGGTACCAAAAGTTGCCTCTAAAAATGGTTTCCGAAACAATACACTTTTATAAATTGATTTCAAGTGATTACCTCTTCATTTGGACCACTCATTTAGTGCCTTAAAACTCAATTAAAATTTTTCAAATTTTGAAATTTATTATTTATTCAATGTACCTTGGATGGAGAAACAATCTTAACAAATTTTGTAGTAACCGAAGAGATATAAAACTTTCTAGTTAACATTTTTTTTATTTAAAACCATTAGAGCAACACCAGTAGGACCCCCTATATCAGCCTGGCCCACGAGTCCCACGCACTACAGGAATTGCCATATTTGCCGAGTGTTACAGGGTTTGTCGAGTGCCAAAAATCGGGCACTCGGCAAAGAGCCTCTTTGCCGAGTCCTAGAGCCTCTTTGCCAAGTGCCAGACGTTAACTTTGCCGAGTGCTAACGTGGCACTCGGCAAAGGCTTTGCCGAGTGACCGACACGTGGCACTCAGCAAAGAATTCTTTGCCAAGTGCCGCACTCGGCAAAACTTTTACCGAGTGCAAAGCAGGGCACTCGGCAAAGAAACCGAACCCTGTAGTGACGAGCACCGTCGTACGCTAGGCTCGTGCAACTACCGCCGCTTCACCGTGAGTCCGACGACCACCGTCGCATGCTAGGCCCGAACAACAGTAGCCAAACACCACGGGCATCCGGCCGATGGCACCCCGACCAGCTAGATCCGGCCACTAATAGCCCCAACCGGCCGCATGGCCAAGATCTGTCCAACCACAACCGCTCCTGGCTGCCCAACCACGTTGCAGCTACATGGGACGCGTAGCGGGTGGGACACTGTGCACGTCATATATCTAGGGCCACAACGGGAAACAAATCCGGTACGGACCATCCGTACGGAGCACTGTACAGATAAAGTGTATGACATGTGGCCCATATTTTAACATGGGAGGAGAGAGAATTAAAGCAAGCCCACAGCACAGCTGCACAGTCCGTACCAAATTGGCGTCAGGATCATACGTACCTAACTTTTTTTCCCACAGCGAAGGACCCCAGGGAGAAGCCGGGGCAGCAGGCTAGCCTGCCTACACATCGCAGGCGCACCCCCTGGACACCGATCCGGCCCCTCGAAATCTAGAAGGGGATGCCTGGGACCGGCCGGCCGCCGCCGCAAGCATGCCCGCTGGTAATGCCGCCACTGAGCACCCACCATAGTCGATCGAGATGGCCTAAGCGCCGCAACAAGCCCGCCCTGGCACTGGACGCTCTACCCCTAGGGGAATTCCCCTGATGCCGGATCCAGCCACAAGGGGCAGATCCATGCAGCCGTCCTCCCCGACGATTAGATTTGGGCGAAGCTGAAGGGGGGAGGAGGAGGGCGGAGGAGAGGTGGAAGAGGAAGCTACGACTGCGGATAGGTTTTGGGGCCTGTGGCAGGCCGCTGCCGGATGACAGCAACGACAGCCGGAGGGTGGCAGGGATGGGACGATGGACTACCAACGCCGGAGGGGATCGGCCCCCAAGTCGCCCGTTGGGAGTGCTGGGAAGTTTCAGACAAAAGCAAATATTACGAGCTCTTGCTTTTATTCTCCGTACAAGAGATTTATGTCTTGTAAGTTTGGGAACATAAGCCATGACAGCCACAAAAAACTACAAAAAGAATGCACTACTCTACTAGTAGTCTAGCTGAAACTACAGAAATGAGCAAACTAGCCAGCAAGGCAACGCAAGAAGAAAAAATGCTACAGATGCCACACGCCATATGAAAGAGAGAAGGCATGCAGGTGTTCTCATTCCACGTAGACGACGACGACCTTGTATAATAGTCTGCAGTTTGGCCAGCTTGTTACAAACCGCGATGGATTTGCAACTGATAACTGGAATTGGACGGAATTGAGGAAGATAGCAGAGAATTTGGGGCAGAATAGCACGAACAGCACGGGAATTGGAATTCAGAAGAAAGTTTGGGGCGCAAGTTTGAGTTCGAGTAATTTGTTCAACGATGCCGCTCTCAGGCGGTTACAACGGCTTATATACGCCGCACACGACACACTCTCGGCCCAATGGCCCAAATAGACGCACGGCCCAAAGTACTAGAAGCCCACAAGTTGAAACGGATTCAAATTCGCCGCGCTTCAGCCACCAATTGCCGTACGACGCTCACCTCTTGTCGCCTTCTTCTACACGCGCTTGATCCTGACATTCCCTCCCTCTTGAATTCCAGCTTGTCCCCAAGCTGGACAATCTGGAAACCGCCGAGACAAATCCTCCTTTTCCTCCCAAGTGAGCATGGTAGCAGGCAACTTATCCCATTGCACCAACAACTGACAAACAGAAGAAGCACCTCGGCGACAAATCCTGGAATTCAGAAACTAAACTGGTTGCACTGTTGTCATAGGATCATCAGGAATCTCAGATATATCATCTTCAATGCACACAGATGGAGGAACATGTCGCTTGAGCTGAGATACATGCACCACGGGATGGATTCGACAAGTGTCAGGTAGCAGCAGTTTGTAAGCTACCGATCCCACCTTCTGCACAATCTCAAAAGGCCCATCGAACTTGAATAACAGCTTGTGATTAGAGCGGGGTGCAACTGAGGATTGTATGTATGGTTGCAGCTTCAAGTGAACTTTCTCACCGACTAGGAATTCTCGCTCTGTCCTTCCTTTGTCAGCTTGATTCTTCATACGAAGTTGAGCTCGCTGGAGATTGAACTTGATAACATCTGATAACAAGTTCCTCTCAGTCAGCCACTGCTCAAGATCAGGTGAGTGTAGTTGAATTTCAGTATTGAGACCAAATACCCGTGGTTTATGTCCATACAACACTTCAAAGGGAGAACGGCCTAGAGCTGAATGATAGCTAGTGTTGTACCAAATCTCAGCTGCAAACAATCATTTAGCCCATTCCTTTGGACAAGAATGCACAGCACATCTCAGGTAGGTCTCCAGACACTGGTTGAGCCTTTCAGATTGACCATCTGACTGAGGATGATAGGAAGAACTCATATGCAAATCAGTGTGAGAAATCCTGAATAATTCTTGCCAAAATGTGCTAGTGAAAATTCTGTCCCTATCAGACACTATGGCTTCAGGTAAACCATGTAGTTTATAGACATACTCCAAATAAGCTTGAGCAACAGTCAATGCAGAAAATAGGTGTGCAAGAGGTATAAAGTGAGCATATTAGGTATACTTATCAATTACCACCAGAATAGTATCAAACCTCTGAGATTTGGGAAGTCCTTCAATGAAATCCATGCAAACAACTTGCCAAGCTTGATTTGGGATCATCAATGGTTGAAGTAATCCAGGATATTTGACATGTTCTGCCTTAGCCTGCTGACAAGTTTGACAGGCTTTGACAAAAGTTTGAATGTGCTGCTTCATTCTAGGCCAAGAAAACAGATGTCTGATTCTGTAATAGGTAGCCTGAAACCCAAAATGGCCTCCCACACCAGAGTTATGAACAGCCTGCATGACATGCTGCTGAGCAAGTTCATTATGTCCCAGCCAAACTCTTCCTTGAAATCTGATGAGACCTTCCTGCACAGAATAATCTCTAGAAGGATTTGCCAATACTTCCATTGCATGAGCATCATCTTCATAACCCTTCTTCACATTTTCAACCCATTCAGCATTACAGAATGAAATTGCCATCAAGGAATCAGGAGAATGACATCTGGACAGAGCATCAGCTGCCTGATTCAATGCACCTTGCTTGTAGACAATTCTGAACTGCAAGTCCATTAACTTGAGAAGGGCTTTCTGTTGGATCCTAGAAGTGATCCTTTGTTCAGTAAGATGCAATAGACTCTTGTGATCAGTTCTTATTAGAAATGTTCATGCTGAAGATAGGCTCTCCACTTATCCACTGCCAAAATAATAGCCAAGCACTCTTTCTCATAAGTTGATAGTGCTTGATTTTTGAGACTCACTGCTTTACTCAAGTAGGCTACAGGATGTCCTGCTTGCAATAAGACAGCTCCAAAACCCAGATCACTGGCATCAGTTTCAAGCACAAATTGTTTGGAAAAATCGAGTATAGCCAACACAGGGGCTGAGATTAATGCTTGCTTAAGTTGAGCAAAAGCAGCTTGAGTTTGACTTGTCCAGACAAATGGTACTCCTTTCTTCAATAAATCAGTCAGGCATCTACTGATGAACTGTCGGCCCCTAATTTTAGGGTCCACTGTGCATCATATATCACTCCCGGGATCAGTAGGTGATACGCACAATTGAGACAAGATTGATATCAAAAACCATACTTTTATTAATCTAGGGGAAACATGTTACAAGGTTTATACGTTTTTACATAGCTTGGGCCATAGGCCTTACAACAAACATCAGAGTTTCTACTACAGCGGTCCTACAATGTCGTGGTTCCATTCCTACAGTCCAAGTACGGCTCCGATACCACTCTGTCGGCCCCTAATTTTAGGGTCCACTGTGCATCATATATCACTCCCGGGATCAGTAGGTGATACGCACAATTGAGACAAGATTGATATCAAAAACCATACTTTTATTAATCTAGGGAAAACATGTTACAAGGTTTATACGTTTTTACATAGCTTGGGCCATAGGCCTTACAACAAACATCAGAGTTTCTACTACAGCGGTCCTACAATGTCGTGGTTCCATTCCTACAGGCAACTTGGAGTGCGGACGCAAACCCTAGCTTTATGCGTACTTCCATGTCCTAGTTGTGGTAGTCTTTGAGTAGCTCCTTCGTGTGGTCGTATAGCTCCGTCTTCAGGTAGACTCCAGTGGTCCTATCCTTGCGTATCCCTTGGTAGCTCTATCCTCGTGTGCTCTGTTGTAGCTTCACTCCTAAAAACATAAAATAGAGGGGGTTGAGTACATAAAGTACTCAGCAAGCCCTAACTTTGGGTGGAAGGAGGTGGATAGGAAGGCTATGTGTGAAGGTGTTTAGTGGTATAAGCGGAGGTGAAGGTAGTATGGTAAGTAATTATAAACATAGGTTGGGCCCTGGTAGAGTATTACCATCCTCACCAGTTCCCGGGTTAATTATAGGTTGTCTCAACATAAAAGCATCTTACCAGATCATCATAGTGTGGAAGTCTAATCATTTGGACCTCATCCCAGCGGTTGTCCATTCCAAGGGCGTGGCTATTCGAATAGATTCAATAATACTCTGCAGAGGTGTACAAATTTCCCCACATGATAGGCGTAGTCGACACCAAGGCCACTGGCTCGACAGGCCTAACGAGACCTCGTACCCGAGAGGGCGCTACCTTAGATTTCCATATAATTCCACCACGGACTACTCAGGGATCGGAAACCACAAGCATCAGGATGATCACACAGCATCCTAAAACATCAAGTGGTTGGATGATCACATAGCATCCAAAATAAATAAAAAGGGTGCTCGCATACAGCACAACAATAAGTTTTACATGGAAGACCACATAGCAACCATGCCGACCAGACCACGGTAGATCACACAGCAGCCGTGTCCTCTCCTGTTAGTCCGTTGCCACTCCGGCCTCCTAGCGGAAATTATACTTCTATCTAACGGGGTGTGAGATCAAGTCTACACATATAGACATGTGGCTGTACGAAATTCTGGCTAGGCGAGATGGCAAATGAACCGGTCCTTATGCGACCGAGGCGAGTATCTCCCAACAGGAACCCTCACCAGGCGAACCTGCCAAGGTAACCCATACCACATGAATTACCCCTCACTCGCCCCATGTCAGGGTTAGTCCAATTTTACCAACTTAAGTTTCATAGCTATTATCCTCAAGTTCATAATACTCATATCTCATCAAGGTAACAAATACCTTCTCATAAATCACATTATCATAAATAATCTCATAATTCATCATAAAACAATATTAACATGAATGGGGATTTAATAAGTACTATATATTAATATTATTATTTGGTAGGTAGGTATGGTGGATGAATGGTGGGGGCTAGCAAAACATAAAGATGGCAGAAGGGAAGTAATTAAAGGAATGGTAATATAAGAAATAAGGTGGGAATTAGGACTTGCCTCTATTCGATGACGAGCACATCCGAGGTTATGACTCCAATTCTTCTGACTCCTTTGTCCTTGCGTAGCGATGCATCTGACGTCCGTTGGGTTCTCCACGTCTTGGCTTCTACACGGTCTAGCGTCGACAAGCGAGAAGACACAAACAAAACAAGAATTTAAATGGGCACCAAAAATGATGAGCAAGGATATGAGTGTGTAGGGTTTTATCATAGAGGATTTTTGGTAGCAGATATATGGGTTCGGAGTTAGGATGGAGGAGATATAAAGTGTAACAAAAAGGTTTGTCGAAAGAAGGCGAATGGAAAGGTAATTTGTGAATTATTTCTAGAATTTTAGATGGTGGAGATAGCGTGGGAAGGGTCTTGGTACGTTCTGGAGTGGCTCTAGGGTTTTAGGATTTTCTAGGAAATTTTCTGGAATGGGAAATGACTTTCTCAGGCGCCTGTGTGCTTCTTCCGAGTACGTGCGAAACATGTTGTATTTACTCCCTCACCACAATTACCGACGTGCACCTTCACCAATTTGGACATGGGCTTGGCATGACATGGTTCTGTGAACACATTAGTTCCTTTGTGCAGCGAACTCTTCCTATACGGGTTCACGTATATGTTAGGTTCACAGAAAATGAGTGTGCCAGTTATGTCTCTTGCAGCCGGGTCCTAGCTACTTGGATGACATGTCATGCGGCTACTAGCTCTCTTGACATGGTCAGCCTGCAATACTCTTATCTCTGCAGCACAGACTGCGGCACGGACGGTATCATCCATTTCTGTTTCTGTGTCGCCATACGAGGGGAGGAAACAGAGCAGAGCAGAGCCGAGCGGGGCAGAGAGGAAGCGGTGCAGAGCGACAGCGGGTCCGGCAATGTTTGGCCCGGTGGCTCGGTCCTATGCTCCGGTATGGCCTGCAGAGTGAGCACGGTGTTTGGACGGCGGCGGTTCGCCGCGAGGTCCGAAGGTGGCGTCGCGGCCGAGTGCGGCAGCAGCTCCGACGGCAATGCCTCGGGGCCGTGCTTGGGGGTGTTCGGCGGCGTTCTTGCAGACCACGTCGGCGACTATGGCATCGATGGTGCTCAGCTCCGGAGTTCCCTTGTGCGCGGCTGAGCGCGAACTGCGTCAGCCTTCGGTAGCTGGGCGGCGGCAGTGCCGGCCATGGCTCCAGCTCAGTCCACGGTTTTCACGGCGTGGCGACGACGAGTTCGGCATCAGCTTAGGGGTGGCTCGGTTCTTGCGGGGGAGGAGGCGCGCGGTGGGAGGCTTCTGATCGCCAGCTCGGACTCGGTGACTCCATGCGGTCCGGAGCGGCGGATGGCCTAGGGCGAGGAGGCATGGCCTGTAGCCACGGCAACGGCGTCGACGGCACGATTCCGACACGATGAAGGCAGGAGCACCATGCTCCTATGCAGGCCTCGGTGGCGGGGGCTCCGAGCTCAGTTTCAGCGTGATGCTCGTCCAGTGGCAGCTTCAGTGCCCGTGATCGTGTTAAAGCGAAGCTCGTTGACACTACTGAAGCAAGCAGCCAGAGCAAAGCAGTGCTTGTCCCCAAGTTTCTTGCATCCGAGCTTGACGAAGATGTCCTGCCATGGTGGTCTCCCCGCTCCGGTCTTTTATAGATGCAAGTAAGGCGGTGCAGCACAGTACGACGGTTGTGTACAGTTGCAGAGAGGAGGGAGCACAGAGTTGCTCGTCGGCAGGGTTGTTGCACGGCGGAGGCAGAGGCATTTGCCTCTACGCAGGCCTCAGCGCCGGCAGCTTCCGAGCTCGGCTTCCACTTCGCGTGCTTGTCGTCGTCGTTGGCCGTGCTCGGCTACGACACGGGGAGCGGCAGACCATGGTGGTGCTCCAAGACTCTGGCCATTCTTTGATTGCGCGAGCGCGTGCTAGAGCTTGGATGTCGGCATGGTGAACTTGGCCGGCCTTCTTATAGCTCCGCCCTGCTCACAGTAAGGCGGTGGGGAGCGGAGGATATTTCTCCGGCCGGGAAGATTTTTGCCGGTAGCAAGTCAGAGCTGCAGTGTCAGTGCGAGTACGTCTAGTATGTAGCAGTGTCTTCACCACGCACCCATGCTTGAGCTGGCGCTGGAGCATCAACGCAGTAGGGAGGAAATATATATCCTGGCAATGGCAGTGGAGCTCATGCATGAGTGGGCGGCGGTGCCGTGGATATTTTCCAGCTGGAAGCAAGAGATGCAGCTCCATGAGCTGTTGAGGGAAATTCATCCGGAGAAAACGACACCACAGAACGTGCTGGCCTGTGCGTGCTGCTGTCTCCGGGAGTCACGAATCGCTCGAGGATGACGACGTAGCGTCGCCGTGTTACTGCATCTATCCTACAGTAAGGCGGTGGCCATATGGAATGTATCTTCGATTGACGTTGTGCCCGTGTTGTCCGGCCACGACGAGGTGTCGCAGGAAGACGACGACGGAGAAAGGCGGTTGGCCACAGTACGTTTCCGATATTTCCATGTTGAAGACGCACGCGGAGCGGACGCGGTGTTGGCTCTGGTGCTGCTACGATCTTGATCGAGCCGAATGGGCAATTGCCCTGCTGGGCTGAGCCGAACGGCAGCGCTGGCCTGGGTTAGCACTGGCACAAGAGAGTGGAGGCTACGGCCCAAAAAGGATGTACACCAGAGTGTTTTGTATTCTCCAGAAAATGCAATATACGTAAGTATGATTAATAGATTGGCAAAGCAACGATGCTTGATGTACATATGTATACGTGTATGTCTGTAACATTCATACGTATGTATACATATGACTAACGCATGCACATGAATTTTAAAGAGAAAAGGGATGGCATATATATGGATTTACTTTAAAGGGAAACGTGGATTTGTGGAGCGTTGGTAAATCGAGGGAGAGGTCAAGGGATGTTATTCAAGGAAATACGCAAGAGGAAAGTCAAGGGGATATTCAAGATCAAGGAATTTTTATTTAGTGCCAAAATAAATTCTAGAGCAAACAAGCAGGCATTCAACCAATTCGAGCAAACAAACAAACAACCATGCAACCTAATTTCTATATGGTGAAGCTTTAGTGCAAGGTTTTGGAAAACATTTTATTTTGGAAAAAGGGTTTTGCAAGAAAATAACTTAATCAAGTTTTAGTTTGTTGTAAATTCTGAAAAGTTTAAATTTTTAGTGAATTTTAACATGATGAAAAACACAGGGTGTTACATGAGCCCATAATGATGTATAAATTTCCTGCAGTAACCAGTGAGCCCCAAGAACCCTCTCAATCCTTTCACAATGGTAGGCACTGGCCACTTAGCTACTGCCTCAATCTTGGTTTTATCAGTGTTGACGGCATTTAGACCCTGTTTTCATCTCATAAAAGTTGTCAACAATGGTCACAATTCAGAGCTACACCCAGCATATGAGTAGTGACATAGGTACAATTGACTTGATTCCAGATGTACGTGTCATTATTTGGGTGCAGGTGCAAACAGGCACTTTTCAGTGTTCGGAAGCTACAAATGAAGGTAGATCAACCAACCAAGATGGCCAATGACCAAACCAACTCCACATTCATCAGTGTCATAACCTCTGGAGACAGTGTGCAAAAGATGAGCACAAAGGTCAGGTCGGCCGACCTGACATTTGTGGGTCCAAAACCACCATTGTGCTTAGAATTGCATGGTGAAACTACCTGCAAAAGGTGGCCCTTTGATCCCACCAAAGGCAAGTCGACCGACCATGGTTTGGGACCATCTCGGACACTGCCAGAACACCAGAGACGTCAGGAAGTCAGTGGTGAGTCACCCTTGGGCCCCCCTGCCCAAGCCCTGGTCGGCCGACCAGGCTTTGGTGGGTCCCACTGTCGGACTTGCTCCACCGACCTCATCGTCGCTTCTAGAAGGTGCCACGTGTCATCAGCTGGGTGAACCCCTGGTCGACCGACCTGGGTTGTGGGCCCACTTGAGGTCGGTTCGCTCCACCGATGTTCCCAGCACATCCCTGACGTCAAATCAAGGCGGTTTGAGGTCGGTTTGATCCAAGGGTGGAGAAGCCACTTCACGCGGATCGATGATGTGGCAGTGGAGTAGCCCTTACTCCACCTCCCCTATAAATACCAGCTGCATCCAACCATTCTAGACATCAAGGAGAAGCCTCTTGAGAGCCATATAAAGCTATGTAGTCCACTATAGTAGTAGTAGTAGTAGTAGTAGTAGTAGTGTGTGAGTTAGAGTGAGTCGAGCGGAGCTCGGGGTCTCCGGAGTCGTCTTCTGGAGAGTCTGGTATGTCTTCCTCTTGTTCTAGTAAGATTCTCAGTATTTAATATAGAGTATTCTTGCTATGCTTTCCTCTGAGTAGTACTAGTATTTACTTTCTGCCTTAGTTTATCGTAAGTATACATCCTTTCTGCTGGCACATTGCTCTCTCCTGAGCGAGCGTATGTTAGGCTCTTGAGTGAAGTGCTCTAAACCCTAGCTAAGTTTAGAGTAGTAGATATAGTGTAGGCGTGGTGTCTAGACTAGATCTACCGGTGTGAACGTCTGGCTGCACCCAGGAATGCCCAGAGTGAAGGGTGACAGCCTTCCGTTGGGACCATGGAGTTCTCCTGTGAGTGTTGTTAGGTTAGATTGTAGGTCTGCACTGGTGGCCGCTTCAGGGTGTGTTATTTAACAGCCTGTCTCGCCCATCGGCCGCAGCAGAAAGATAGAGTTAGCTCTCGCGTATATTTAGGATAGCTAGGTCGGAATCTAAACGCTAGGACTAATTCATGGAAGTAAGCCAAGGCCCATTAGGAATCTTACACTCTCGTTATCTTCTCACTTAGCTGCTAGTCAATTAGTTATCCCTTAGACTCTCTTACCAACTCCTTGATCCATCCTTCCTATCCACTTCGTTCATCCCCCTATCACTAGTGATACTAGATGATAGACATCTGGATCTCCTTTCCCTATTGACTCCTAGCTACGACTTTCCCTTGGGAGAAATATAAATCGACAAACTTGGAATACTCCTTGGCAAAATGCTACAACGGTACATTCTGTGCGCTTGCGGAATATCCAATAGTTAGAGAATTACCCCTCCTGGCATCTCTGGCGTTGCTGCCATACTTCTGGTGGTTACGCTAAGAAATGCCAACAAGCATTTCTGGCGCCGTTGCCGGGGAAAGCGTCAGCCTAGGAGTTTTAATAGGACCGAATCTAGGGTCAGCGACCAGTCTAGTTAGCAATTAGTGTTAGGGTTTAACCTCTCACCTGTCTAGCTTCTCGAAGCAAGACGGTGCATGAACGGTTGTTGAGGTGAACTGGACATTGTCAAGTTCTACCTCCAGGGTTCATTCGAACCTAAACCCGTTCAAGGAAGGAGGCTTTGCACTGGCTATCAAAGAAGCCATGACCCAAAAGATCATCCCTGACTATTCTACACCGTTAGCTGACTATGTCGCTACGGGTTCGCAGCTTAGCTTGGGGGATGCAACTTTTGAGTCTGTGCTCATCATTATGGTGCAAGCCAACCCGTTTGTGGGGAACCACACGGGAACGCCAATGCCCATCTCCAATATTTCCAGTAGGTGCGTGGGACTTCTATCGTTAGAATACCTCCACAAAAGCCATTTGTCTTCACCTTTTCCATTCTTACTAGTGGGAAAGGCGAAACGATAGTTTTAAACCAACAGAGAAGAAGTCGCCGTCAAGAGAAACCCTTCTCATCATTAGTGACGGAATGGCTCCATCACTCATAGTCCAATCATAGATTGTGAGTGATGACTTGATCCAAGGATGTCGTTCAATCCTATTGTGAATCTTTGTGCTTCATTTTCCAACTCCCATTTTCCACTCTAGTAGGTCTTGGTTTGGTTGTGCTATTCGAGAGTGCTTCCATAGGCTCTTTAAATTAAGCGTGGTGCTTAGGTTAATCTGCTTACCTTAATTGAATAAGACATGGAGTCATGTTTGATTAAATGAACCAAAACTTCTAGTGTAGACTTTGGTTGTATGCCTGGACTAACCCCTGCAGGAAGTTCAAATCCAAAAGGGTAAGTCGTTGAGATAGATTCACAAATGCGGTGAACATTGAATGAGACCTTGATTAAGAAGAGAATGGAGATCTCGAAGGTTTGGCAAAGTGCAATCATCCCCATCCATCTCCAGGATGGAATGGTGCACATTCAAGCTCGATCGTCAATGGAGAGGTCCTGCTCTATGGACCTAAAACATGGAGCCCTCGCTGATAAGGTATGTCAGTAGTTATCTCATATTTACTTTCTGCATTTCAATTCTGCATTTCCCTTTCAATTGCATGTTTACTTTTAAAATTGCATATTTTATTCCAAGAAGATAAGTTAGACATAGGTAATAAAACTTGAGAAGAGTGATTAGAGAAAGGTTGAGCTGGTAGGGCCACCATGGCCAGGTCGACCGACCTGTCTTGTGGGGTCCACCACCTCTCTCTTCACTCTGGCTAGAAGCAGGGATCCAAGGAGTAGCATGGGATGCTCTGGGGCCCCAAATCCCAGGTCGACCGACCTAGATTTGGTGCCTCCAGGCACCCTGCTATCTCCCAATGATGACAACCAAGGATCCTATGCCCACCACACTAGCCAGAATTCGAGGAGAGATGGTCCATTGCTCATAACTTTAGCTTAGGATGCCACTTCGAGCATCTTGAATGCTTTAGGAAGCATGCCACCAGCCAAAGCCAGCATAGGGAGTAGCAATGCATGCTTAACTATTCCCATTGTTCATGGGGAATCACTTTGATGCTTGTCCCCACTTTTGCTTTCTCCTTTTCTCTTTCACCAAACACTAGACATAGGAATCCAAGCAACCTCAGCAACTTTGGACCATGACCACCACCACCCTTGCCAGACAACCTGAATTAGCATGACTAAAGTGGTAGGGGGAGCAAACCTTGGTCGACCGACCAGGTTCATGGTCCAAATGCTTGTGACATTTTGCAAACACTAGGCTAGATTCCTTGTCAGAGGGAGAGCATGCTTCATAGGGGCCAGGGCCAGGTCGGCCGACCTGCCCTTTGGGTGGCCTTGCCTTGCCCTTTCACCCCTATAACTAGCACCCCAAGTTGAGCTCAATCCCATACCACAACCAGAATCATCTCGAGCTCACTTGGCCTTCTCTTTTCTCTTTAGTGTTCCAAGCCTTCTCAAGCTTAGTGTAGTAGTAGCCATAACCAAAAAACCCAAAAACATTTCCCTATCCAAATGCATAAACAAAATTAAAAAAAAACTTTTGCTTAACCCGCCGAGCAACTTGGGGACCAGTGGGGCCCATGGCTTGGTCGGGCGACCCGGCCCTTGGTGCCACCCACACCGCCAACTTTGTCCCCCTACTTTGCCATGTTATGTTCATGACTTGCTCAAGCTAAAATCTTAAAATCATGACGTGTATAGCTTCATAGGCTTACTCGAACATCTAGATGAAGCTAGCTTGGCAAACTCGCAGCTTTAAGCAAAGAACTTTCGGCACTTAGTTGGTTTGTCGCTTGAGAGTGTCACGAGCTTGGGGAGGCCCACCTCCTTCCCGGCCTTCGGTATGTGTGATCATATAGCTATAGGATGAGTGCTACAAGAACATGAAGACGAAAAAGCTGTCGCACATCCTAGGAACTAAACTCCTCACTCTCATCCCTTGCTTTAGCTAAGAAGATGAAGAAACTCACCATCCCATTTAGCTGAGCAAGAGTGATTAAGCCACTAAGCCAAGCATAACCTTGAGAGCAACTGGCACTAAGATTTTGAGCTGGTAGACCGCCAAAGGTAGGGGTCAGCTGATCCCACCATTGAGCCTACTCATGCTCCTTTCACTTTGGCTAAAAGTGTAGATTTAGGGACGACACTTGGATACTCAAGGGGTCTCCAAGTGTGGGTCGACCGACCCACGCATGAACCCCATGGGCATCCTGTTGTCTTCTACTCACCTCACAAAAGAATCCTATACACACTATGCTAGCCAAACATTGAAAGAAGTGGTCCCTTGGTCCATCACTCTTAGCATAGATACTCCTCTTCACCTTGGGACCAAACCACCAGCTCATATCTGCAAAGTGGTCAACGAGACATGCTTGAGTGCTCCCATGGTTCATGGGAATCACTCGAGCCATGTCCCCACTTTTGCCAATCACCTTCTATCGTTCATCAAGCACTAGACTAGGGAATCACTGAAATATCACTACCTCTGATTCACAACTAGCCTTCACTCTCCTACAATTCCATGGCAAAAGGTTGAGAGTGTTGAGAGGCCAAGCTTGGGGGTCGGCCGACCCCCACTTTGTGCCAATTCAGAGATGGATTCATCAAGATTCCCTGCTCATAGTCCAATAGAACATTTAGTTGTGCTTAGGGGAGATCAACCTACCTTAGCTTTGGGAATTCACCATTTGCCCTTCTCTCCCTGTGAACACCCTTGCAGTGTGAGCCCAAATCCACACTTAGAATCATCTTGAGCTCACATTGCCTTCTCTACTCTCTCTAAGCTTAGGATAAGTAGAAGCTTGCCCTTGCCTCTTCCTTATCCTCACTCACTTCAAGATGGGGGATGCCACGAGCATGCTCCCAAAGAGAGAAAGAGAGAGATGTTTTGGGAGTGCACCCAACATAGAGTGACCTCCACTCACTTCCCACTTTGGCACAAAGCAAGGGGAGGAGCACTTTAAGGTCTACAAGGGTACAAGTCGACCGTCCCATAAAGTTGGTCACCAGTACCCTTGTTCACTTACTCTCCTCCCCCTAGGAACACTTTTTGCGAGCCCTTCTTCCTGTAGCAATAGAAGTTTGTCTTGCTCAAAGAGCAAGTGTGGCGTGTGTCACTACCCACTAGCACACTTTGCTGTGGGAGTGACTATGCCCCACAAGGACCACTAACACTTAGGAAGACTAATGCTAACGCTAATCTTTGTTTCCCTAGTGTGCCCTTGTGTTGTCTCACCTTTTGCAGCTAAGAGAAGAAGTTGTTCCCCCGATAAATGCCTGGCGCACCTCCACTGAGAGTAACAGAGTCCAAGAGCAGCCTCATATCCGGCCTTCTTGGACCGCACAGGCAAGAAGCCAATGTGTTGCAGGAACAAGCATACCCTGCAGGTGAAAGTGTAGACGAAGACGATGAGGTAAAGTCCATGGACATCCTAGTTCCATATGGAGACCTGTGCAGATCACACTCCAAGAGTGCGAACTCCTTACCCATGGGGTAGAGAGAGGCGCCATCAAAAGATGGACATGGACGACCTCATCGACAACACTAAGCTTGGCTCAACAAAACGCCCAACCTCTACAACTATACAAGATGAGCAAAAGCCAAGCTTGGGGGAGATCCTCTCCCCCACTAAGGTACGTTTATCCAAGTTATGTCTTCTGTCTTGCATTTTCCTTTATTTACCTTATTGCATTATAAATAAAATAAAAAGTTTGATTATAATAAAAAGGCTTATCATGCTTCTTGAGTGCTCTTCTTCCTATGGAAATGATTGCTAAATTGCTAGTTAATGTTTCTCTAATGCTTGTTTACAACTTAGCACTTCTCTAAGTATGGATTACTTAGCACTCTTAACCATCATGAACTTGATCACTTAGTGGGTTGCAAGTGCTAAAACAAAGTCTAAGTTGTTGTGAGATATGAGATAGTGAAGATAAGAGCTCTATACTATTGTTCCAAGCACGCATGATTGCTAGTGAATTTATTTTGGAAATGAATAAAAACTTAATTGTTCCTCAATGGTGTTGAAATTCCTACCATGGCCATATATACTTGATTTATCCAAAAGCCTTCTACATACGCTACTTGCTTGCATTGAGTTTGGTTAAGACTTGTAGAACCTGTGTTAGAGGTTTGTCATGGCCCTAAGATCAAGATCCACAGATCACCAAATATGCTGCTTCTAATCCAGAAGTACGCAACCATGCTACTCCTACCCTGGGAGTACGCATCTCACCTCCATCATTATGCTACTCCTACCCTAGGAGCACGCATCATCATCCATACCACCATTCTTGTGCTGCTTCTACACTGGAAGTACGCACCTTCACCATTTCCATCATATAGGTTGCTCCATGTTCCAAAGTTAGAAATCTTCTCTCAAAGTTATCATTTGTTAGGTGAGACACATCCCAAAAAGGCTAGGCATTACTTTAAAAAAAAGAAAAAAAAGAGAGAGAAAAAAAAAGAAAGGAAAAAAAGAGAGAGAAAAAAAGAAAAGAAAAAGAGAGCTAACCTTGTCTCAATAGAAGTAGAGAGAGATAGAATCAAATAAAGGAGCAACCTCACCCATCATACATTTACTTTTCCTCCATCACCTTACCATCCATCACATTCTTTCATTCCATTCATATCATTTTACATCTTGATCTGGGGGTATGATGAGTCTCTTCGTGGTCCAAGATCTTGTTCTTTCTTAACTAAGACAACATATACATTGCTAGTATGCTATTCCTTGACATATCTACTTAAAATTTGCACATAAAGCCTTATTAGAGGTAGGATGTTTTTAAAAGGCAAACACATGATGTGCCTTGGTGAGGATTCATACACCACTTGAGTGACTTGAGGGAAACCATTTGAGGAACATTAAGACTTCTTTTGAAAAATTTATCAAAAAAACTCGGCATAAAACTTGCTAAAAGAATGAGAAAAGTAGATGCTCTAGTCAAAACTGCATTACTCGTCTTCCAACATCCCAAGACTAAGTTAATGACATAAGCCCCATGAGTGCTAGAGTAATATTGGTGTGTTAGCATTGCTAATTTTTCCATTCAAGGAGAAGTTCTTTGTTGTGCACTTAGTATTATTGAAATGTTAACTTAGTGATAACACATGATCCACTAATGCTAAGTTTTATTGTTTGCTCGGGACGAGCAAAGGTTAAGCTTGGGGGATCTTGTTGACGGCATTTAGACCCTGTTTTCATCTCATAAAAGCCGTCAACAATGGTCACAATTCAGAGCTACACCCAGCATATGAGTAGTGACATAGGTACAATTGACTTGGTTCCAGATGTATGTGTTATTATTTGGGTGCAGGTGCAAAAAGGCACTTTTCAGTGTTCGGAAGCTACAAATGAAGGTAGATCAACAACCAAGATGGCCAATGACCAAACCAACTCCACATTCATCAGTGTCATAACCTCTGGAGACAGTGTGCAAAAGATGAGCACAAAGGTCAGGTCGGCCGACCTGACATTTGTGGGTCCAAAACCACCATTGTGCTTAGAATTGCATGGTGAAACTACCTGCAAAAGATGGCCCTTTGATCCCACCAAAGGCAAGTCGACCGACCATGGTTTGGGACCATCTCGGACACTGTCAGAACACCAGAGACGTCAGGAAGTCAGTGGTGAGTCACCCTTGGGCCCCCTGCCCAAGCCCTGGTCGGCCGACCAGGCTTTGGTGGGTCACCTGTCAGACTTGCTCCACCGACCTACTGCTGCTTCTAGAAGGTGCCACGTGTCATCAGCTGGGTGAACCCCTGGTCGACCGACCTGGGTTGTGGGCCCACTTGAGGTCGGTTCGCTCCACCGACGTTCCCAGCACATCCCTGACGTCGAATCAAGGCGGTTTGAGGTCGGTTTGATCCAAGGGTGGAGAAGCCACTTCACGCGGATCGATGACGTGGCAGTGAAGTGCTCTAAACCCTAGCTAAGTTTAGAGTAGTAGATATAGTGTAGGCGCGGTGTCTAGACTAGATCTACCAGTGTGAACATCTGGCTACACCCAGGAACGCCCAAAGTGTGACAGCCTTCCGTTGGGACCATGGAGTTCTCCTGTGAGTGTTGTTAGGTTAGATTGTAGGTCTGCACTGGTGGCCGCTTCAGGGTGTGTTATTTAACAGCCTGTCTCGCCCATCGGCCGCAGCAGAAAAATAGAGTTAGCTCTCGCGTATATTTAGGATAGCTAGGTCGGAATCTAAACGCTAGGACTAATTCATGGAAGTAAGCCAAGACCCATTTGGAATCTTACACTCTCTCGTTATCCTCTCACTTAGCTGCTAGTCCATTAGTTATCCCTTAGACTCTTTTACCAACTCCTTGATCCATCCTTCCTATCCACTTCGTTCATCCCCCTATCACTAGTGATACTAGATGATAGACATCTGGATCTCCTTTCCCTATTGACTCCTAGCTATGGCTTTCCCTTGGGAGAAATATAAATCGACAACCTTGGAATACTCCTTGGCGAAATGCTACGGTACATTAAATGTGCGCTGCGGAATATCCAATAGTTAGAGAATTACCCCTCCCGGCATCTCGGCGTTGTTGCCATACTTCCGGTGGTTACGCTAAGAAATGCCAACAATCGATAGCCACACCATGAGCGAAATAGTGTGACCCGGATATTCTATCTCAATCCTTGCAAAAGAACACTTTGAAAGTTTGATATAAAACTTATGATGTTGAAGAATCTTGAACACCTTCTCCAAAGCAATAGCACATGAGTCTCCAGATCTACGGGAATAAACTAGTATATCATCCATGAACACCACCACTCCTTTTCTTAACAGATCTGCAAATATTAAGTTCATCACACTCTGGAAAGTAGCTGGAGCATTGGTCAATCCAAATGCCATTACCAAAAACTCATATAACCCATTGTGAGTTTTGAAGGCTGTTTTATGAGTATCAGCTGGGTGAACACAAATTTGGTGATAGCCAGCTCTAAAATCCAACTTAGAAAACCATTTGGCACCTGCTAATTCATCAATTAATTCATCAACAATTGGCATGGGGTGCTTATTTTTTACGATCAAGGCATTCAAATACCCGTAATCCACACAGAACCTCCATGTTCCATCCTTCTTTTTCACCAACAGCACCGGTGATGCAAAAGAACTCGGCTATGTTTGATGATTCCAGAGGCCAGCATTTCAGAGAGTTGCTTTTCAATCTCATCCTTTTGAGCTGGGGAGTATTTGTATGGTCTTATGTTCACTGGGGTAGCACCAGGCAACAACTGAATATGATGATCAAAAGGCCTCTGAGGAGGTAATTCATGGGGTTCTTGAAACAGGTCTACATAAGAATCAAGCAGAGACTGAACTGCAGGAGGAAGTAAAGAAGAATCTAAAGTGATATCCAACTCCACTGCACTCACTGTATTATTGATATCTTCCAGTTTCACTTGGAAACAATGTTGCACCTTGTTCTTAGCAAATAAAGATTGCAACCCAGCAAATGAAATAGTAGAACAAGAAATTGGTGCAGACTGCACCCCTTGCAACTCAACTCTCTTCCCTTGATAAGTGAACCTCATAACTTTATCTCCCCAATGCACCCACATAGGGCTACAAGTTTCCAACCAATCCTCACCCAAAATCATATCAAAGCATTTGAGTGGTAACACTCCAACAGAAGTTATGAAGGCCACCCCTTGACTATGCCAATTCGGACTCGGATCAACTTGTCACACACCATGGGACTCCCATCGGCAGCCAGAAATTTTGTTGCCTGACAGTGTTCAGTTTTCAATTGCAGCCTATCCACTAGTTGTTGGCTGATGAATGAAGATACACTGCTAGAATCCACCAGAATAAGCACCTCCTGATTATCAACTTGTCCACACAACTTAAGTGTTCTTCTTTTAGGCTGATGAGGAAGTACAGCCTGACAAGTGGCCACCACTGTTTCTTCTGCAGCATCAGGATCAGGCTCCCACTCATCACTACCATCATCCTCTATAGCATCAAACATCTCCTGAATGATATGCAAAGGCCCTTGCAATGGACATTTATGATCTCTGGACCATTTGTTCCCACATTTGAAACACAACCCCAGTTTCTGCCTCTGACTTTTCAGAGCTTTCAGCTTGTCTTCACTGTCAGACTTTGTATTAGAAGATTGGCCCTTATCCTGGTCAGTGAACTTGGTTCTATCATGGTGTTGCCTGAAAGAAGATCTGAACCCTTCACGCACAACCATCTTACCCCTGCATTTTTCCAACTCTGCCTCTTGCATCAAGGCTAAAGCTCCAGCTGTATCAACATTTTTCGGCTGGTGTAGGAAAATGGCAGATCTAATCTCCTCTTTTAACCCTGCCACAAAGTGTTTCACAAAGTATGTCTCATCATACCTCGGATTATACAGCAACAGATTGTGGGCACTGCGTTCAAATTCCTCGCATACTCCCGCACGAAGTGGTCTGACGAATTGCATCAAATTTCTGCAGGATTACCCCATACTGATGCTTGTCAAAGCGTTCCAGCACCATCTCACACAAAGTCTCCCAATCAGTGATGCGCCCACGCCGCTCGACAGTGTGTAACCAAGCTTTTGCAGTACCCACAAAATTCGAGATGCGAACCTAGTCTTCAATGTAGGATTGACCGCATACACCTCGAAATAAACCACACAATCATCATTCCATAAGCGTGGCCTCGTACCATCGAATTTAGGAAACTCTAATTTGGGAAATGGAGGTGGGCGCTGAGTAGGATCAGAGAACGAATCGACAGGCATACCTACGAAGCTGTTCGGCGGACGGGGCATTGAGAGCCCGCCGCCGTGTGCGCCACTCCCGTTAGGCAACACCATCGTCAGCGTCGGTGATGGAGACGCCGACGTAGGTGCCACGTTGAGGTCGAACCCCTAGAGTGAGGGCTGTACGACCGTGGTAGTCGCGACGGGCGGCGCGCCACCACCAGAGAGAGAAGGTGCTCCCCCCAAGCTCTGCTGCGGCATTCCGCCGAGCACCCCTGGTCCCGGCGAAGGTCCTGCGCCCGCGGTGTCGATGGAGTCCATGCGCAGCACCAGGCCGTCCACCCGCTTGGTGTTGTCGTCCACCGTCTTCACCACCGCCTCCGCCTGAGTCGTGAGATCAGCGAGGATGTGATCCATCTCCGTCTCGCTTGCCGCCGATGCCATTGACGGAGTCGGCGTCGTCTTCATCATGTTGTTGACGCCCTCGATTTGCTTGGAGAGCTCCGCAACTCCGGCGAGCTGCTTCGCCATCTCCTCCAGGCTTGCCCGTGAGGTCTTCTAGGGTTTGCGCCATCTCTGCTTGCTTCGTCGGCGCCATGGATCCCAAATTCATGAGAAAAATTTCCCCCACAAATTCAACCGAGGAGCTGGTACCAATTGTTACAAACCGCGATGGATTTGCAACTGATAACTGGAATTGGACGGAATTGAGGAAGATAGCAGAGAATTTGGGGCGAGAATAGCACGAACAGACGGGAATTGGAATTCGAAGAAAGTTTGGGGCACAAGTTTGAGTTCGAGTAATTTGTTCAACGATGCCTCTCTCGGCGGTTACAACGGCTTATATACGCCGCACACGACACATTCTCGGCCCAATGGCCCAAATAGACGCACGGCCCAAAGTACTAGAAGCCCACAAGTTGAAACGGATTCAAATTCGCCGCGCTTCAGCCACCAGTTGCCGTACGACGCTCACCTCTTGTCGCCTTCTTCTTCACGCGCTTGATCCTGACACAGCTGCTCTTTTCCACCTTTTGTTGTTACCCTCTACGTCGGGCTCGCTGTCTTTGGCTGGTGTTATCTGCATGCCTTGCTGGCCGGCCGTCACCTGCGGTGTGAGGTAGGGCAATGCTCTGCACCGGGCCGTACCCCGTGGCTAGCTAGTGTGGCTTCCCATAGCCTATACTTCACTTGTCATATACACTACTCGTAGTAGGCAGGCAGTTCATGGCGGCAGAGAGGACACACGTTGCTGATCGCCAACCACATGGAGATGCAGTCCGGGTGGAACCTGTGCACGCCAGATGGACATGGCATCATGCTGACCTGCCCACCATCCTCAAACTCCTCGAAGCAGATGCTACATTCCGTGATGCCGTCGTCGTTGTCGTCGTGTTAGTAATAATCCCGTGCACACATTATCTATCATGAAAGATTGAGTTGGTTACGAGTCTTATGATAGGGTTAGTTAAGATTAGTTGATCGTCACATGTAATCGGCCAGAACTGTGCTGCGTTCACGGTGCGGCTTAGGAGTCTGCACTCGCCACGCCACGCATGAAACGTTCCCGTGCTTAGACGGGCGCGACGCAGCGTGAGCGGGCGTGGCGGGATCGCGGTGGTTTGTTCACACCCTATAAATAAAGAGCAAAGGGCGTCGGGTCAAGGCTGTAGCATTGCAGCGAAACCAATCTGTGTTCGTGTTCATCCGTGGGCGACATCGTGCGCCAGAGCGAACCAGAGTTCGTGTTCGTCGTGTTCATTGTGTTGCCGATCATCGTCTGATTGCCGATCGCGGTAGCAGGCGCTAACACGTGGTATCAGAGCCGTGGAAGCCGCGGTAGACGAAGAGGAGACGCGTCATCCCTCGAAGGAGCCCAGGGCGGAGGAGATGGGCGACGTCGGAACTTCGGCCGGCGGCGAGCGTGTTCGGGAGAGCTCGCTCATGTGGCCAATGTTAACCCGCTCGAACTATGCGGAGTGGGTGATGTTGCTTCAGTGCAACTTTGAAACGCTTGAGATCTGGGATACGATCGACCCCGGAGGCGAAACCGTGAAAAGATCGCGTGACCGGCAAGCCATGGTCGGTATCCTTCGCTCGGTGCCGCAGGAGATGTGGCAGTTGTTGGGAGCGAAGAAAAACGTCAAGGAGGCGTGGGATGCTGTGAAGAGCATGCGCGTAGGCGCAGATCGAGTCAAGGAAGCCAATGCCCAACGCTTGTTGAAGGAGTTTGAGAACATAGCGTTCAAAGACTCTGAGACGGTGGATGAGTTCGCCCTGCGCATCGGCGCACTGGCGGCGGACCTGAAGACAGCCGGAGAGACCATGGATGATGCCAAGGTCGTGAAGAAGATGCTGCGAGTTCTACCCCAGCGCTACTCGCAGATCGCGATCTCGATCGAGACGTTGCTCGATCTGAAAACACTAACCATCGAGGAGTTGGTTGGTCGGCTGAAGATGGCGGAGGACCGTTTTGGGATCGATTCGGTTACTGACAAAGCCGGCAAGTTACTCCTGACAGAAGATGAGTGGGTGTCCAAGAACCGGTATCGGTTGATGCCGGAGTCCTCCTCGTCAGGTGGTGGTGACAAGAAGAGCTGGAAGAAGAACGGCGGCGGTGGTAGTCGTGGTGACCACGGCAACAAGAAGGACGCCGTCGGGAAGGCAACTTCTGAAGGCACTCCAAGGCGTAAAGGAAGATGCAGAAATTGTGGCATCTACGGCCACTGGAAAGAAGACTGCAAGAAACCGCCTAGGAAGGAGCGCAAAGAAGAAGCTCATGTGGCAGCTGCAGATCAGGAAAACCCGTCGCTGCTTCTGGCGACGGTGAGCCCAGTTCTTTTGCAAAGGGCTCTGGGCGGTGCCAATGAGCAGGATGCAGACCAAGGGAAGCCTGAAGTCGTGCATCTGAACGAGAGGAAGGTGTACATGCGTGATCGAGATGAAGATCAGGATGTTTGGGTCCTCGACACGGGTGCAAGTAATCATATGACGGGTCGCCGCGATGCTCTCTCGTCGCTGGACACGTCAGTACGCGGCACCGTGCGGTTTGGCGACGGCTCACTCGTCAACATCGAAGGGATTGGTTCTGTCGTGCTTCAGACCAAGAAGGTAGGTCATAAGGTACTGACAGACGTCTACTATATTCCTAAATTGAGAAGTAATATTGTGAGTTTAGGGCAACTTGAAGAAGGAGGATGCAAGGTAGTGCTGGAAGATGGGTTCTGCAACGTGTATGACACCGAGCGTGTCTTGTTGGCCAGAGCACCGCGTGTGAAGAACCGTCTGTACCTGCTTGAAGTGCATCTTGCTGCTCCAGTCCTCTCATGTCCAAGACAGATGATCAAGCTTGGCTCGCACGGCCGCTATGGCCATCTCAATTTCCGAGCACTAAGAGAGCTCGGTGTGAAAGGCATGGTGGATGGGATACCCCGTTGGATCGTGTTGAGGAGGTGTGTGACAGGTTGTGCACTGGGCAAACATCAGAGGCATGTGTTTCCTCAAGTAGCAAGCTATCGAGCAGAGCGTGGATTGGATTTGGTTCACGCCGATCTCTGTGGTCAGATCAGACCGAAGACACCAGGTGGTAAGAGTTACTTTCTGTTGATTGTCGACGATCACAGTCGCTATATGTGGATAGAACTCCTGACAACAAAGGATGAAGCATTCAAGTGCTTCAAACGAGTTCAAGCACTAGCAGAAACTGAGCGTGGTGCTAAACTCCGTGCGTTCCGTAGTGATCGTGGTGGAGAGTTCAACTCGATTGAGTTCAAGGAGTACTGTGACGAGCACGGCATCAAGCACTTTACCATAGCACCGTATACACCTCAACAGAACGGGGTGGTTGAGCGACGCAATCGCACTGTGGTGGAGATGGCTCGCTGTTTACTGAAAGCAAGAGGCGTACCAGCTGAATTTTGGGGAGAAGCAGTGTCGACTGCTGTTTATCTATTGAATCGATCTCCTACAAGCCATATGAAGCTTGGCACAATCGCAAACCAAAGGTACATCACTTGAGAACATTTGGTTGCGTGGTGTATGTGAAGAAGGTTGGGCCAGGACTGTCGAAGCTTTCTGACAGATCCACCAAGCTGGTATTTATAGGATATGAAGCAGGAACGAAAGGCTACAGGGTGTATGATCCAATTGCCAAGAAGCTTCATGTATCCCGAGATGTGATCTTTGAAGAAGGCCGTGCTTGGGATTGGAAACATCAGGACCGATCTGCAGTGTCAGGCCAATCTACATTTTCAGAGTTTGATGTAGAGCGCTACACTGTTGTCGGACGAGCAACAGTAACTGAACAAGCTGCAGATCAAGGAGCAGCAGTCGTAGATCAGGGGCAAAAATTCACCGGTGCAGAACGATTGGGTTTTTGACGCTGATATACAAGAAGCAGATCCAGCTACTCCACAAGGGGCTCCAGCAAACGGTGTAGAGTTTGCAACACCACAAACCGGAGAGTCACATGATTCGAGGGGGTGCCACAACGTTTTAGAACACTTGATAATATTTTCAGCACTACTGAAGAAGTTCATGACTTTGAGTTTAGTGGGGTGTGCCTGCAGGAGCAAGGAGTGTTGGAGAGGCCATGATGACAGAAGCCATGATGACACGTCCATCGAAGCAAATGAGACTTGGCAACTGTCGGTGCTACCTAAAGGACATAAAGCCATTGGGCTTAAATGGGTCTTCAAGGTTAAGAAGGATTCGATGGCAACATCGTTAAGCACAAAGCTCGGCTGGTTGCAAAGGGGTATGCACAAAGAGAAGGGGTGGATTTTGAAGAAGTTTTTGCCCCAGTTGCAAGGATTGAGACAGTAAGGCTGATCATTGCCTTAGCTGCACAGAAGGGGTGGCAGGTCCACCACATGGATGTCAAATCCGCGTTTCTGAATGGAGATTTGATTGAGGAGGTGTATGTACAGCAACCTCCTGGTTTTGTTGTCAGAGAAGATAGCAGCAAGGTACTCAAACCGAAGAAAGCCCTATATGGGCTGCGTCAGGCTCCTCGAGCTTGGAATGCTCGGCTGGATAAGGAATTACTGAAGCTCGGTTTTCAGAAAATTCCAATGGAACATGCAGTCTACAGAAGACCACACAACCATGGAAATTTGCTGGTTGGTGTGTATGTTGATGATCTGATTATAACAGGTCCAAATCAAGCCGACATTGATGCATTCAAGAGGGAGATGATGGGCAGTTTCAGTATGAGCGACTTGGGTTTATTGAGCTACTATCTGGGAATCCAAGTCACACAAAAGGATGGTGAGATCATGCTTTGTCGAGTTCCTACACTCTCAAGATTTTGGAGCAAGCAGGGATGAAGGGCTGTAACCCTTGTCATGTGCCCATGGAGAATAGGTTGAGACTTAGCAAGAATGACAAATCGCCACCGGTGGATAAGACCAAGTACAGAAGTGTGATTGGAAGCTTGAGGTATTTGGTTAATACCAGACCAGATATAGCTTATGCCGTGGGAATAGTAAGCGAGATACATGGAAGAACCCGAGAGGGAGTCATTGGGCTGCAGTCAAGCAGATACTCGGGTACTTGTCGGTACTGTGAGTTATGGCTGCACATACAAGAAGCTGAAGGTGTCTGAAACCTCAATTACTGGCTATAGTGACAGTGATTTGGCTGGTGACGTTGATGATAGGAAAAGCACCAGCGGTTCAGTGTTCTTGTTGGGAAAAAGCTTGGTGACATGGTCATCTCAGAAGCAGAGAGTTGTTGCACTTTCATCCTGTGAGGCTGAGTATATAGCAAGTGCAAATGCTGCCTGTCAAGGCATTTGGCTCAGCAGGCTTCTGGGAGAATTGCTGGGAATTCCTACTCCACGGGTGAAGCTGTTGGTTGACAACAAGTCTGCAATTGCCTTGAGCAAGAACCCGGTTCATCATGACCGCAGTAAGCATATCGACGTTCGCTACCACTTTATTCGTGATTGTGTGGAAAGAGGTGAAGTCGACATTGAGCATGTGGGAACCAATGATCAACTGGCGGACATCCTGACCAAGGCTCTGGGACGGGTCAAGTTCACGGAGCAGCGTCAGCAACTAGGAGTTGTCCACGTACGTGCAGCGGGATTAGGAGGTGATATGTTAGTAATAATCCCGTGCACACATTATCTATCATGAAAGATTGAGTTGGTTACGAGTCTTATGATAGGGTTAGTTAAGATTAGTTGATCGTCACATGTAATCGGCCAGAACTGTGCTGCGTTCACGGTGCGGCTTAGGAGTCTGCACTCGCCACGCCACGCATGAAACGTTCCCGTGCTTAGACGGGCGCGACGCAGCGTGAGCGGGCGTGGCGGGGATCGCGGTGGTTTGTTCACACCCTATAAATAAAGAGCAAAGGGCGTCGGGTCAAGGCTGCAGCATTGCAGCGAAACCAATCTGTGTTCGTGTTCATCCGTGGGCGACGTCGTGCGCCAGAGCGAACCAGAGTTCGTGTTCGTCGTGTTCATTGTGTTGCCGATCATCGTCTGATTGCCGATCGCGGTAGCAGGCGCTAACACGTCGTTCCATCCAGCGGCGCGGAACGTCTGCTTCTCGAGGCTACGCACCGCGGCGGCGGACGCAGGGACAGCGCTGAAGCCGCCGCCGTCGATGTTGTAAGTCGTCTGAACAAGGCGTGCAGCGAGCTGGGCGGCCTCAAGCACCATGGCAGGAAAGGCCTCAGAAACCACGTGCTTGTTGTTGCCGGTTTCTTGTAATCTGATGACGAGACGCATACAAATCGTGCGACGGAACGCGTCGAACAGCACGGGGTCACCCGAGAAGTCGCCGGCAGCACCGCCGCGCACTTGATCGTTAAGAAAACACATCACGTCACCGTGGTCGGCGTCCGCCAGACCGAGAGCCCGCCGTGCCAAGTCAGGCTGCCCATGGCTGCGCAAAACCGTCGCCGCTTCGTGTAGCTGAAATCGAAGTTCAACGTCGGCGGCTGACAACGACGACCAACCGTTCACGACCGTGGAGACCACCTCACCGTCCTCCAGTTCGAAGCTCTCGTCGGCCATGGTTGAAGAAGCCAGCAGCAGAGGCGATTGATGATTTTGGGTGGGTGGATGGTGGATTTGTGGTTCACGCGAGGCGGCGGCGTTTTGCTGGTGCACGAACGAACTGAAGGCGTGAGCTATATATATTGCCGGCCGAGCCGTGTATGATATGGATGTCGAGTTCGTCTAGGAGAAGGAAATGAATCCGGCGATTCATGAATTGCGTACTAATGCAGTTCGGAGTCCCAATATAGGAAGATGACGTTCGTTATTTTCGAACAATGCAAGTGCTTAACACTCAAGCAACGTTTAGCTTTTGTCAAAAAAAAAGTTTGGGGACTCCGGCACCCGTCCAAGCCTGTCGGCACACAACACTGACGGGCCCGCCGGAATCCGATTCGTTGTTGCACTTCTGAGTTGCCCGTCAGTGTTGTGTTAGCCAACAGGTCTTTTATCTTTAGACTGATGTCTCTTTTCGATGAGGACCCGACCCAGAATTTTCCATTACCGAAAATAAAATGGAGCTCTTTGCCACGAGGTCTTTTTTGGGTACAATCCACCGTTTTCTCATGTGCATCGGCATGGAAATAGAGTGAGCAGTGGCAAAAATTAGTTTATTTCCGCTTCAGTCGTCCCCCAAACCAAAATGAGGAATGATTCATGGACGCGGATTTCTCCGGATAAGCTCAGAAAAGTAAATGCAGTTCCGAGTAAGAATCAGAATTTCAACTTTGCAGATAAATTTGGATGGAAAGCACTATAATATAATTAAGAATTCACTCCAACTCGATCGATTTTATTGTTGCTAGCACCTGATCAACTAAAAGATCATCGACAACTGGACGTCAAGACGGGAAGTGAGTCTGTCTCACTTGGCAACGTGACTCAACGTGGCACTACACCTAGCCACCCGGTTCGAATCCCATCGGGAGTGAGTTTGAACTCCCCCACAGTCTTTTTCTTGTCAAAAAAACTGCATGGCAAGAGAAAGCTTTACACAATCCAGTAGCAATCTCTGGCTTCCAAAGCGTCCTCTCGCTCGGCGTCCCGTTCATCTGATATCTGGCATGACCAGCATTTGATATTTGCGGTCGGGAAATGCACGCAGGAACCCTGGCTTCTTGGCTACTTCCTCTAGCTCGGCCTCGGTCACGGGTCAGCCTGGCGGCGAATCCATTGAACACGTGAGTGTAGGAGAAGAGGAGGCGTGGCTCACCGGAGTCGGTCAGCATGCTCGGCAGGAAAGACTCGTGCCAACGACGGTGCGCATCTTTGTTCATGGCGTCGGCGTCCTTTGGCGGCCAGAGAAGCACGATATAGTCTCGATAGCTTGGTGTTGAATTGTTGTTCAAGAAGAAATGCACGGCTGCAGCGGAGTAGAGGAAGGCAAGGAGAGCTGCTAGTTGCAACATAGCACCCGTACCCTTCTTAGCAAGGGCCATGGCCATGGGGACGGAAGAAGCTCTATGGATTGTCTGGATCTGGATCTTTAGTTTTATTCTATTATTTAAGCCGGTCTTCGACACTTTGTTTGCCCTGACCTGCTGGATGTTGTGGAAAGAAAGAAACTCTCGCGTGTTTAACCGGATGTCGGCGAACTCGCGGCAGCTGCTCAGGGCAGCGCTACAGGAGGCAAAGGTCTGGTGGGAGGCTAGGTACGACACCCTACGTGCTTGCGTTGAGCTTTGGTCGCAAAACCCGGTGATTGTGTAATAACGAGTACGTTGTATCTAGTAGTTTAGGTGTGTGTTCTTGGGTGGCGGCGCCTCGCCGATGCCTCGTTTATTGTTTCCGGTCTTAGGACCAAACTCCTCTTAATACAAAACAGGCAATGCCTGCTCGCGAAAAAGTTTTATTCTTTTATTTTAATTAACACGTGTCAATTGTCCAATGTAAATAAATAATGAGGTAGGCATAAGATTGCTTACATCACTTAGCTCCTTTTACATGGGGCAAATAATTAATGAGAAGTTCATCCTTTGTTGTGAAATCTTATGGGGGAGAATCCCTTTAGAAGCATGTATATAGAGAGGAAGAATAAACAAAAAAATGTTGAGAAAAATCTCCATAACTCCACCCAATTCCATTCCGTCTATAAAAAGGAGATCGGAGGAAATCCATCGTACTCCATCTATCCTAAATTTTAAGGCATTCTAACTTTGTTGAACAATCGAAGCATCCCAAACAAATTAATATAATTAAATAATAAGATAAATGATATCAAATAAGTATCTTTACATTTTATTAAATTATATTTTCATCGTATCTATTTGATGTCATAATCTATGTAATGTTGCTTATAGTTTTGGCCAAACTTGAGATGGAATGAATCTTTAAGAAAGTTGAATAGCTTATAATTATTGGAATGGGGGAGTTCTTTATAATCCTGCATATATAATAATAAAAGTGAGAAAGAAAGACATCACCTTTCATCTCCATATCTTTGTGTTCATAGCGTGCTCTACGTGTGTATTCATTTATCAATAGAATAGAATACGATGTCTCAACAGCCCTTTTCTCTTTTTCTTGGCATCTAAGAATTGGTTGAGGTTCGCTACAAAAAACTTTTTGTTCATGTCCTTGAACATCTAGTATTTAAGCAATTATTTTTCTACTAAAAACCAGTAACCCATATTTTTTGTGGTAGAATTTGACTCATGAAAATAGATAATTTCGTGACGGGAGAGTTATTTTCATGGGGTCTTTAAATACTCTCGTGAAAGCAACTGATTTTATGACGTCGTGTGCAGCACTCTCATGAAAATAACTTCTTGTGGTGGATTTAACTCCTGTTCAGGCTAGGCACATTTTACCCCAAATCGAAACTGAACCCCCCGAACCAAAATGTCAGTTTTTTAATTCTTCGGTTTGGTATCAGTTTCTGTTCAGGGAAAGTTCGGCTTCGGTGGTCAGCTTCGGTTCTGGTGTTCAACGAACCGAACACCCAAATCAACCGAACTGCAGTGGCCAGGTCTCTAAGAGCATCTCCAAGGGACTTTGCAAATGAAGTTTGTATTTGAGAATTTGGCAAAAGGCTCAAAAACAGGGCTCCAACGGTTTTGCATATTAGTTTTGTATTTGTGGAAATTTTGCATTTCCCAAGGTTTGACATTTATGCAAAGTCTCTCACGACTTGGCAAACGCTTGCTCCCGCGACTCTCGCGACTCCCGCGCATGGGACTCCTCTCGCGCCTATTTCGGGGTCATCAGGGTCCACAAATTGGGTTTTGCCAAGTCCAAATGCAAAGTCCCTTTGAGATGGCCTATTTTTAGACTTTGCATTTTGGTTTAGGAATTTACAAATAACAACAAATGCAAAGTCGAAATGCCAAGTCACTTGGAGATGCTCTAAATCACAGGTTGAGGTATTCCCATATCAGCCTACCAGCAGCCCAAACCAAAGGCCCAATGTGAACACACACCACTAATAAGTCAAACCCTTTGTTCCTCACTTGATCATTCCTGAGTTGTGTTTTCCACTCTCACAAAAAAACTGTGTACAGTCCCACTCATGAAAATCTCTGGTAGTAGTAGAATATATCATAAAATACTATAATTAATAGAAAAGAACACAAAAATCAAATGATGTGACGTCGCTCATGCCTGCGCACACATGAACACAAAGCGAACAGTTTTCTGCCGCACATTGCCGTAGGCTTTCTAGGCTTTCTTTCTTCCTTTTATTCAACGGTGCTTATGATCTGAGATCCCTGAGACATGCCCGTCTGAAGCGTCTGAGACATGCCCGTCTCAAGCGTCGTGCGTGTCTGAAGCGCAGGAACGATGAACGATGCGGCGAAGGAACCACTGGCTACACCGTGAACGCAGCACGATTCTGAGCTAAGTATAGAAAGTAAACATGCATATGCAACTAACTATTTTTACGTCTGAGCTTAACTGAAGAGACGTATTACAAACAAACCACAAAGCAAGACAGGCAGAGAGAGAATAATCACAATGACCCCACGCGTCAACAGGTCGCGGCCAATTCTCGTCACCCCGGCCGAGGCCACGACCGCAGGCGCCATCGCCCTCACCGCCATGGACAGAGCTCTTGCTTCCCTGCCCATGGCAGCGCTGTTCGTATTCGAGAACCCAATCGATCAGCCAACCGAGACCATCAGGAGAGCTCTGTCCCATGCGCTTGTTCCCTACTACCCAATGGCCGGCCGTTGCACCGTCAAAGGCGACCAGCTGAAAATCGCATGCACCGGCGAGGGCGTGGCCTTCGTTGGCGCGTCCGTGAGCTCCACCCTGCAGGAGTCCAGACTCTCCGGCCTGTGTCCCGTGGTCACCGTTGAGGACGTCACTATGAACTACAACGACGGCCAGTACAACACGGAGCCGCCGTTGCTGCTGGTGCAGGTGACCGAGTTCTCCTGCGGTGGCTTCGTCGTCGGGGTGACCTGGAACCACGTCGTCACGGACGGCGCCGGGATGGCGCAGTTCTTGCAGGCCGTCGGCGAGTTCGCCCGCGGCTTCCCTTCCCCTTCCATCTTGCCGGTGAGGGTGGACGATGCGCTCCCAGAGTTTCCCCCGCTGATAACCAGAACGACTAGAGGACTCGTCAGCGGCCAGCATAGAGACTTCCCGTCCTGCTACGTCATTGTTCCCCTGAGCTTCATCAACCGCGTCAAGGACGAGTAGGCCAAGGACGGCTACTATGGCAACGTCTTCGCGGTCGGCCTTGCTGCCTCGACGCTGAGTGAGGTCGCGGACGGCGACATCGTGGACCTCGTGAGGCTGGTCAAGGACGCCAAGGCAAGGGTCCCGTACACGTTTGCTGACGGAGCAGCGTACATCGCCGAACTGAAGGGCGGCCGGCTCCAGGGCCTCGACGGGTACGACACCCTGTACGTGACGAGTTGGTGGAATCTCGGCTTGGACGACGTCGACTTTGGCAGCGGCGGCGCTGAGCGCGTCATCGGGAACATGGAACGAAAGGTGGTGCCGACGTGCATCCTGTGCGGGAGGAAGGACAAGGCCGACGGCGTCGCCGCCACGACGCTCTGCGTCAAGCAGGAGCACGCGGAGGCTTTCTATGCAGAGCTACGAAGCCTCAAGTGACGCGGATCCATTCAATACTATTTAATTTGTCCGTGTTTTAGTTTCGGAATCTTATTAGTAATGGGATTTTCATTCTCGTTAGGCTTTGTTTAGATGCTTTGTTTGGATGCACTTGTATCTGTTAGACGAAAATGGTCGGATGAAATGACCGATGTATTATTCTGATGAACAGTGTTTTTTTATAACATTCTGATGAACAGTGTTGACTTATATACAAGCCAATAGGCAGTTGCCGATGGCCAAAGGGTGTCGTATGACCCCAAAAGGTGTCCGTCTATCCCTTATGCTGTTTAACTAGGGGAAACATGCACTACTCCACTAGTAGTCAAGATGAATGAAACTAGAGAAGAGTTTAAAGTAGCCGACAATGGAAGAAGAAAAAAGCTACAGAAGCCACACGCCATGAAAGAAGGCATGCGGTGCAGACCTACAATGGAAGAAGAAAAAAGCTACAGAAGCCACACGCCATGAAAGAAGGCATGGGGTGCAGACCTTTGTATCTACTATACTATATATAGTCTGCAGTTTGGCCAGGCTAGCTGCTGATCTATTCCACCTTTCGTCGTTCGATGCCCTCTGTCGGGCTCGCTGTCTCAGCCTTGTATTATCTCCATGTCTTGCTGGCCTGCAGCGGCGGTCACCTGCGGACAAAGGTCACTGCTCTGCACCGGGCCGTACCGCGTGACTTCAACGTCACCCGGCCCGTCGCAAGTCTTTACTTCGCTTGTCATGTAGGAGTACACTACTCGTACTAGGCAGGCAGTTCATGCCGGCGGAGAGGACACACGTTGCTGATCGCCAACCACTTGGATATGCAGTCCGGATGGAACTTGTGCACTCGTGATGGACATGGCATCACGGTGACCTGCCCACCATCCACAAACTCCTGAAAGCAGATGCTACACTCCGTGAAGCCATCGTCGTCACTCGCTCCGGCGGCGCGCGGAACGTTAGCTTCTCGAGGCTACGCACGGCGGCGGCGGACGCAGGGATCGCGCCGAAGCCGCCGTCGCGGTAGGGCTGCCGCTGGGTGGTGTCGTCGTAGGCAGCCGCAGCGTGCTGGGCGGCCTCAATCACCATGCGAGGAATCTCCTCGAAAATTTCGTGATCGGTGTGGTAGCCGGTTGCATGTAAGTTGAGTACAACCCTACGGATCCTGTGACGGAACGCGTCGAACAGCGCAGGGTCACCCGAGAAGTCGTCGTCGCGCACGTCGTCCCACATCACGTCACGGAGGCCGTCGAGCTCCACCAAAGCAACAGCCAGCCGTGCCAAGTTTTCTTGCCCTCGGTAGCGTAAAACCGTCGCAGCTTGGTTTACCTGAGCTAGAAGATGAACACCGGCAGCCGACGACGATGACGGACCGTCGACGACCAGCTGACCTTCCTCCAATTCCAAGCTCTGGTCGGCCATGGTGATCGAAGAAGCCAGCTGATGGATGAGGCGATAGATGATGTTGGGTGGGTGGATCTCGTGGTAACCACACGGGGGTGGTGTTGACGGCGCACGAACGAACTGAACTCGTGACCTATCCAGTATCTATATATTTGCCGGTCGAGCCGTCTACGGATGTCGAGTTCGTGTAGGAGAAGGGAGTCCGAAGGGAGTGCATCGGAAGATGACGTCCGTTGATTCTAACAATGTGCTTAATCTCCCATCAAAGTTTGGGGAATCGCACCACCAAACTAGCCCAGTAATTGATCCAATGGGTAGCTCAGATGGTGCGATTTGGAGTATTTTACTTCCTCAAAAAATTTTGTTTATTCTTCCTCACTATATGAATGCATGCTATATCTAAGTGATGTAAGCACTCTTATGCATGGCAACCTCATCATTTATGAACGTTGGACAATAGACAGTTAGACACGCATTAATTAAACAAATAAAACTAAAGACGTCATCAAGTTTGATTTGTGCACTTGCTCTATATCTATGCCACCGCGTCTCACATCCTGTATCTGGATCCAGAGGGAAACAACATTTGAGAGAGCTCCTCCATCCCCATGGCCATGGCTCTTGCTAAGAAGGGTACGGGTGCTATGTTGCTACTAGCACCTCTCCTTGCCTTCCTCTCCTCCGCTGCCGCCGTGCATTCCTACATGAACAACAATCCACCTGCAACTCCAATCTATCGAGACTATATCGTGCTCCTCTGGCCGCCAAAGGACGCCGACGCCATGGACAAAGACGCGCACCGTCGCTGGCACGAGTCTTTCCTGCCGAGCACCCTGACCGACTCCGGTGAGCCACGCCTCCTCTTCTCCTACACTCACGTGTTCGACGGATTCGCCGCCAGGCTGACCGAGGCCGAGCTAGAGGCGGTGGCCAAGAAGCCTGGGTTCCTGCGTGCATTTCCAGACCGCAAATATCAGATGCTGGTCATGACAGGATATCAGATGAACGGGATGCCACAGCGCCGGCAGCGGGAGTGCGTCACCGTCGTCGGGCGCCGGTGGTTGTTTGAGAGGGCGGCTGGGAGCGAGAGGACGCTTTGGAAACCAGCAGGTTGCTACTGTCGTCGTCGTCTCGCCGTGCGTGGTCGATGCCTGTGAGTTGATCAGGTGCTACAAAAATAAAATCGATCGATTTGGAGTGAATTCTTAATTATATTGTACTGTGCCTTTCTTCAAAATTTATGTGGGAAGTTGAAATTCCTGGTTCTTACTCGGAACTGAATTTACTTTTCTGAACTTATTTGGAGAAATCCGCGTCCATCAATCGTTCCTCATTTTGGTTTGGTGGGACGACTGAAGCGGAAATAAACTAATTTTTTCGACGGTCCACACTATTTCCCTGACGAACTGTACCCAAAGAAGACCTCGTAGCAAGGATGTCCATTTCATTTTCGGTAATGGAAATTTCTGGGTCGAGTCCTCTTCGAAAAAGAGACATCAGTCCAAAGATAAAAGGCCGCTGGGTGTAGATTTTTACGGTTGTTGATTTAGCTGCTACATAGCAATATACCTGTGGTACCGTTGTGTGTGCTAGCTGCAGATTGGACGAAAAGCTCGTAACTAGTTAGCGAGCTCGATTCACTCATTAATGGTTTAATTCAAGCTCAACTCGTTTTATAATAATTTAGCTCGTTTTATAGTTAGCTCATTTTATAACGAGCCAACTTGAGCTAGCATGCGAGCTACTCGTGAGCATGACGAGCCAAGATAAATAGCAAATATTTTGTGGATCCGTAGAATCGATCAACAGATGATGCATCATCGTCATGGATGATAACACACTTAGTTTTATTTTAAATATACATGTGATGAGTTTGTTGTTGATTTACGGTTATAATCTCTATGTATATGAGTTTTTGCTTTGGCTTGCGAGCCTAACGAGCTAACTCGAGCTCATAACGAGCCAAGCCAAGCTAGCTTTCTAGCTTGTTTACATAACGAGTCGAGTCATAGCGAGCAAACTATAACAAGTCGAAACATAAGAACGAGCTCAGGCTGGCTCAATATCCAACCCTAGCTGCAATTGTTGTACCGAATGCACTCAAATAAATACACCTCACTTTAAAACGTTTACAACAGTTCTACATTATTGTCGTATTCGTTTGGTCATTTTGGCCGATTCTTCGTTACTACGATTTGTATGAAAACTATTAAATCGCTCCGGGCGGTAAGCGCCGGTAGATACGAACAGTGGCGTATTATTGTAAATAGAAAATAAATGGCCATCCATGAACGAAGAACTTCATGGCCAAGATTCAAGCATGAAGTGTGTGCAATCAACCACGAGCTACAATAGATCCTAGAACTCGAGCTAGTGAGCCCCTCTGCAAAAACTCATTTTTATATTACAATTATTAATATTGTATCATTCCTCATCAGTAAATTGTTAGACAATTATTCGACTGGGTCCACCGATCTTTTGAACATACTTCCTTTGTCCTATAAATAGACACAATTTATTTAATTTATTATTTATATTAAAATTTTAAATAAGATGAATGGTTAAAGTAGAAGTTAAAACATTTCGTTTATTTATAAGACAGAGTGAGTATGGGTTGGGCTTGTGTGCGATCTGATCCAATTTTGATTTTTAGAGACCGGCATCACGTCCACATTTTCCTAGGCGGGCAGTTTTTATTTCCTAAGAGAAGCACCACGTCGACACCTCTGTCCATGTCCACATTTTTTCGGAGATGGTGCTAAGCCCGCCGCACAGCCCACTTCTATCAGGCCCGCTGCCGAGCCTGCTCCTCGGCCCACTAGCACTCCAACGTCACCGGATCCTGCTCGCCCACGCGCCGTTGTCGGGATAATTCTAGGAGCTAGCTGTACTGGGGCTGGGAGTAATTCTAGCCCACACCGATCCTGCTCGCCCACGTACCCTATTTTTTCTTGCCACCGATTCTAAAAAAACGTATATTTTGCCACCGTACCAGCTGCATGACCTGACCCAGGTCGTGTTTGGGTTGATACTGTAAAAAAATTGGAATTTCTAATCAAAAGTCGCTGATTTTGTTGCTCCTCATCGGCCTAATCTCTTTTCTGGGCTGGGCTAGCTTGTTTACGTGGGCTACCATCAGCCTTTACGTGAGCTGCCTTTCCTGTCCATCCTGACATCCTTTTACGTTTTCGAACTCCACACTTCTAGCATTTCCTCCGTCACTCTTTAGTTTCATTATTTCAATTTTTCACACATTTTTTATTTTAGTTAAATGATTTTTTATTTCCATTTTTAGTTATAGTTTAAGTCAAGTTTTTTTTCTAATGGTTTTAAATTCAGTTTTTTCTCCCTTTAAGTCAGTTTAGAATCTTTCATTGGATCTTAAGTTTCATTTTTCTGCAGATTGATCTACTCTAGTTTTCTTTTTTTCCAAGAGGGATACATTGTTGGTAGCAGCTACTGGTTTAGTTTTGAGACAGAAAACCGAGTTCAGTTGTCACTCGGTAGTGGTAAATATTTAGAGTTTCAGTTTCTGAATACTTTGATGCCAGCAGGTTGCATGCCTTAAATTTGTGAAGTACTAAAGTGTCACTTTCATGCAATAGTCAATTGGATGGGTGCAGCAGCATACTACCTTCAATTTTTTGATGTTGTTCGTAATTATTTATTCCATGCGACGTGTCCTATTTTTTTGATTGGTTTTAAAATATCGACTGAGACACGAACCTAAATCAGTCGGTTGATAGCTAGTCACTCCCTAAAAAAAGATATGTAATGTCAGTATGACTACAATGTTATTATAATACAAATTTCACTATACTACCACTTATATAATGCTTGAGTGGATTACGAAAATGAATGAAACTTTTCATTAAAATGGTGCATAAAGTTGGGTTTTTGCATGTCATAAGGAAAAATATATTTTAAAGGTTTTTTTTTTTTTTTTGACAAGAATATTTTAAAGGTTGTGCTTAGAACGGCACCATACACTCACGCCTTAGTGTGCTATGGGTCATGCATATATATAGGTCAAAGAAAATACTTGTCGTGTGCCATATTAGTATGGTTAGTGTTGGCTTTCTAGGACGTTTGATCCATCGCCCCTCCCCCCCATATCAAACATCGTGCTCCACGGGCCTCCCACCAATTCCGGTGACCTCGCCCCTGCCGCCAGCCCTCCGGTGACCCCTAGCACCCGCAGCGGTAGCCGCCCCCCAACGCCACGTCTTCTTCACCTCCGGCGAGACTCCCCCACCCTAGTCCTAGCCCAACCGTCATCCCCCCCGCCCGGTCCTACATCCCTATCGCCTGTTCCCCCCGGCCGGCATCTATACACCACTAGAGTTGGAGAAGAAACGGGTGGGCTCACCGGAACCCTAGCTCGTCATTGGAGATGGAGGAAAAGGAAGAGAGAGAGAAGGAGGCCTACAGGGGCTGGATCCGCGCCGCCCGCGATAGATGGGTGCTGGTGCGGGCACGATGGAGGCGGGGGCACGGGAGAGCTGGGGGCATAGGACCAAGCGAGGAGCGTGCCGTCATTGCTCCGATCGCCGGATCCCGTGAGAGAGAGAGAGAGAGAGAGAGAGAGAGAGAGAGAGCCGGGAGGTAGAAGATGGCTCTACAAAAGAGAGAGAGTCGGGGGTGGGCGTGTCGGGGAGGGTCGCATGTCGGAGACGGTGTCCCATTGTTTTATCATCTTGGGACGTTTCAAGGATATCATTACTATAGCCTGATACGCCTCACATGTCTTTATCTAGACTCTAGAGATCACGGTCCGGAGGCAAGAACCACAAAAGGGCGTCCATGCCATATGCTGCCACAATACGGCCTCGTACATATGTCTACACATCTACATCAAAATATATTTTCGTATAGCTACTTCTATTAAAACTCTTTTCTTACAAATTTGGTTAATAAACTTTTAAAAAATAAATATGGAGTTAAAACTATACACAACTCGTAGTGCCACTGATTGTTTTGGCAACCTGTGTTAATACTGAGCCCGTGTATATACTTTGTATATGCGCACAAGTCATGCAAGTAGTTCTCCATTTCGAAATACTTGATATTTTAGCTATAAATATAGACTATAAATCTGAACAGTCCAAATTCATAGTTTAAATATTAAACATTTAAGGACATAAAGAGTAATTCATCAGATTTTTTTAGAAAGGACGGCAAAAGTTTTGCCGCGATTTCTATTAGACGAAGAAAAAAAAAGAAGGCAAGTGCCCCCACCTAGTTTTTTAAGTGGAAACTGGCGAAAACCACATACAATTTCGAGGGTGCCCTACTCCACCGTTATTACATAGGTACCAAAAAACTCAACCTCGCGCCATAAGAGCGCCTCAACTCAATTCAACTCTGCTCCACGCTTGGTCGGATCGGGACATCGACATCAAGCCTCTAAACCACTTAGCACTCGGTCGGATTGGGTCATCGACACGAGCGACCACTCAAAACCACTAGAGCTCCACCACCGACGCCAACTCAAAAGAAAGCAACAAAACCTAAAAGACTAAGCAACTGAAACAAACTAAGCCTAATCCACCACCAGCACAAACCAGGAACACGTAGACGGAGACGACGAAGTAGCACTGCCCAAAGACATCCCGGCCGAGTCGAATTCCACAACGACGCCTTCAAGAAGGTTACGACGCCCAAAGCGCCGCCGTCGTCCGTCCATGGCGGGGCTGGGTTCTCACCCATGGAATGTGCTAAGGACACGACGCCTCAACGGGAACGACACCCACAAGTGTCGCCGTCACAAGCTTTCGCCCAATACAATCCAAGACCGACTCGGGCAAGAACCCGGTCCCCACCTGACCACCAAGACGTCGCGCCGGCCATCGAAGAGTTCTCACCGAAGTAGACGCGCGCCACGCGAGCGCGGCAGCCGCGCCCGGCACTCCGTCAAGTCCCCCGCCGAACACCAGCCCTCCACCACCGTGAACCTCCACCGGCTGCCGCCGAAAACCGTAGCCGCCGCCGACCACCGCAACCGGCCGAGCTCCGTCGCAGAGCACCACCACCCCTTGAAGCCGCCGAACCGGAGCGAAGCCCCGGCCCAGCACCCCCGCGGACGTCGTGGCCTCCGTCTCCAAAAACGACCGCCCCACGACGGGCAGTTGGAGGCATGGGGAGGGACGGCGTAGACGAAGGCCGCCCCCAACGCCGACACAACCCCTGCCACCTCCACGAACAGCCACCGAGGAGAGGAGGCGGGGGACGAGGAGAGGGAGGGAGCCCTCATCTCGCCCCCACACCCGAAAGGGCAGCGGCCCCGCGACGCCCGGCCACCGCTCCCCGAGAGGGGAGCACCTACCACTGCGGCGGCACCGTCGCCGCACCACCAAGACGCCACGGTACTCGCGTAACCCCGGCCAGCCACACCACCACGGGGTTTGTAGAGCCACTCCGCCACCACGAGCACCCTCCAAACCGTGGCCGGGCCGCCACCGACCGACCAAGGCCGACGGCGGAAACGCGGCTAACGCAGCCGGCAGCGGCCGACAAGCACCAAGGAGGAGGGGTGGGGGGAACGCTGCCGAAGACCGACGGCCATGGACCACCGGCCCTCAAGAGCAGACCATCCCCACCACCAGGAGCACCACTGGGACGCCCGATCCGGCCAACCCCAGGCCAGACCCGCGCGGATCGGGCCTCCGGCGCCGGAAGGAGCACCTCTACCGCCGTTGACCCGCCACCCACTTGCCCCCGTCCTCCAACGCGACGCCGGCCATGGGGCACCGAATCCGGCCGGGGGCCCCGGATCCGGGCGCAGGCGCCGCGAGTGGCCCGGCGCGGCCGCCGGAGCAGGGTGCCCCGCCACCCCCACAACCCCGCGGCCCCGCCCCATCCGGAGAAGAAGGCCCCGCCGCCGCCCGGGGAGCTGCGCAGGCTTCCGGCGGCCCCCTCCGGCGACGCCCGGGCGAGGGGGAGAGCAGGGGGATGGGGGAGCGACCCGGCGGATGGAGCCGCCCGGTCGCCACGACGGGAGGGCGGCCGGGGCAAAGGGTTGGGGCGCTCTCTCTAATTCATCAGATTCGTAACTAAAATATCAATTGATCAATCTATTTAAAATTATAAGATTTTTTATGTATTATTTTTTGTTGTATATGCACCTAGATATAAACTACTCTCATGCTTAATGAAATACGTGCGGCTGCATGATTCAAAAAAAGGATATATATATATATATATATATAAAAGTAAAAAAAGAAATGTAGCATATAATTTAGAATAATGGAGAGAATATTTTTGGATCCGAGGTGTGGCCGGTTGTGGCGCTAGGTATATGCTGGTGCCATGACATGTGGATGCACGCCGACGTACGACCAGTGTCTGGCAGCTGACCGCCCACTCACTCGATGCATATTGACCTGATACATATACATGTCATGCACTCATGCATGTTTACCAAAATGCTGCTGAGCTTCTCCTGCACAGACACATTGCACATCTACAAGCACAGTAGTGTGCTGTGTACAAGAACTATCTATCCATCTGCCAGCACGAGTGGATATCCGACCGATATAGTATAGAGAACAATAGAGATGGTGTTTGTGCCGTTGTGCGTGCGGGCAAAAAGTGGGAGCTCCAATGGCAGCTTTTGCAAGTGGCCGACCTCTTTGCATGTTCACACTCAGACTCACTCACCCACGGCCTGCCGGAAAAGAAGCAACGCAAC